>PVJA010001364.1:0-129233 GCA_004027025.1 Myocastor coypus | reverse complement strand
ACACAGATGGATCATGGGTGGTGGTGAACAGCAGAAAGGGTTATGGATGAATCTGCATTGTTCTAGCTGCTCCCCATGCCACCCGTCTCCGAGGAAAGCCTGACATTGATTAGATACTGAGCCAGGCTAATGCTGGCAGCAGATCCAGGGATGGTAACCTGCCTATCAGTAGATCCTTCCACTGGGTTTGCAATTTTGACCTGCGCCCCAGACATCTGACGGATCTCATTGATTTTGTCGCCTTGACAGCCAATTATGCAGCCAATCAAATCATTTGGAATGGTGAGTTCATGAGAAGTAGTCTGAGCAGATGCATCCAAACCTGCACTGAATCCGGTGTTATGAAAGTCCAGTCACTATATGAAAAGCATCATAATGGATTTGATGCTTCATTCATTTTATCAACACGTGATTCTTTTGCAGGTATACTTTGCATACTACTCACCACTTATAGAAAGGCTGGTTTGCCTAAATCCATAGTAAAAGCCCTAGGTGTGTCTAACTGAGTAATGAGCTTGAGTATCATGTGTCACACAAGGTGACTATCTCCACCTAGCTGCTCTTTGGAGTCCGACTTCCAGTGTTTGCCCAGGATTCTCATAGACCATGCGACCTAACATCTAACAAGAAATAAAACAGTACTGGTGCTGATGTATTTATGATATTGGGAAACTTTAATTTTGCTTGGATTTTAAAACTTGCAATAAAAATCTTAGTGTTTCCTTGTTGTCCTTTGATCATCTCCCCGGCATCAGCAGCCTCGCCTCACAGCCGAGGTCCCACCCCACAAAGGGCAGTGCCATTTCCCAGCCTTCTCGGCCCTCTGCAGTCTGGGCGCAGTGCAAGTGGAAATGAAAACCAAACCCTTGCTGCCTGTGATTCCTAAACACACAGCAAGCCGGCGCCCCCATCTGCAGTCAGCCTCCCGTATGCTGACGTGGCACCTTCACCTCAACCTACTGTGGAGACAGTGAGAGTCGAGGCCACTGCGCTGGCCCCTCTTCCACAGTCCCGTGGTAGCCACCTCTTCGACTAATGAACTGCCCGTGTGGATTAGTTCTTAGTTTCTGTCAAAATAAAGATAATTCGTAATGTACTTTTACTATGTTCTTGGCACTGTAAATTCTTTACATAACTACAGACCAGGTGAATATCAGAAAGATAGAGAAATCTAACCCGTATGCCCCAGCCTCAGACCTGGAAAGCAGTGGACGCAGCACTGCCACCCAGTCTGGTCATCAGGGCTGCGTCTGTTGCCCTTTGTCTCCTAGGACACTATGGCCCATGGTGTTTACGTTGTCATAATCAGCTGTCCCCCTCAGCAACTCCTCCCACAACCATACTCTGTGCAGTTTTTACACACCCATGTGATCTCATCTATTCACTTATCTGTGCTGTGTTGTCTTATTATTATTGTATGTTTTAACATTTATTTGTTGCCACAGCATTTTGTTTGTCCAAGATTGACAAAATGTATTTGTTGTGCAGAATTAGGATTAATCCTGAAATATAATAAATAATGTTAAAATATACATTTTTCTATGTCACAATGCTACAAATTTTCTTTACTTCTATATGTAAGCAAAATATTTTTTAAAGCTACATTTAATATATTGCACTGAAATATAGCTCCCCTGATTTCAGAGCAGTGAGACCCAATGCTAAATAAACTTAAGTGTGTTCAGGCTTTCTGTGGTGATACTATGGTGATCAGGTGAGGATGTTTGATCTTCCTTCAAGCCTTGTGAGTTTTATGGACTCATCTTGTTCAGAATGTTGCAAACACCCATCTTATCAACCCATGCACAAAAACTTCGTGTAAATGATAAAAGATTATGAATTTGTTATGTAATTTTAGTTTACCAAAAATAAATGGCTTTGGAAAAAGTAACCTGAAATATAATACATTTTCTTTCTTTTTTTTCTTTTCTTTTTCTTTTTTTTTTTTTTTTTTTTTTTTTTTTTTTTTTTTTTTTTTTTTTTTTTTTTTTTTTTTTTTTTTTTTTTTTTTTTTCCGGGACTGTGGACTGAACTCAGGACCTTGTACTTGCCAGGCAAGTGCTTATTCTACTGAACTATCCTAACTATCTCCCAGGTCCTAAACATGTAATGCATTTTCTTTGCATCTTTTTGCATACAACCTAGAATTCATTTATTTATTTTATTATTTAGGGAAGGGTCTACAGGGTGTTCAGGTTCTCATTACTAGTTTGGACTTACAGTGATCCACGTGTTTACAGCCTCCCAAGAGCTGGGATTACAGTTGCACGCCACCACACTCAGTCTCAATTGCTGGCTCAGTGCCCCTTGGGGATCAAACCCTATGCCTGCTTATAGGTGCTTTAATCTGCTGAGCTATTTGGCCGGCCCTCAAATTCAATTCTTAATATACCAAACTACTCAGAAAACTACTCTTTGCCTTTAGTATGAAAAGATAAAAGCTTTGTTGTTTCTGAAAAAAAGGGAGAGCAAACGTGACAGTGCAGGTATGTCTTGGCACATTCTCCATCACGAGGGACATCTTAAAGATGTATCACTAGTGGGAGAGTCTCGTACAGCCCGACTCGTCCCTGCCTTCCTGCAGGCCAGTACACGGGTGGGAGAGGCAGGAAGGAAAAGGAATTCTTCATCTCTGCTGTTAGACAGTAATTGATAAATGGGTCTCATCCACTGGAAATTCTATGTAATTGTTTTATGTACATATGTTAAAGTAGGCATAATTCTATCCATGGGGAAAGTACCATCTGTGATAAAAATACAAGGTAGTGTAGAAGAGTGTGTTCTTCAATGCTATTTTTTGAAAAAGAACTAGATGTGGTGGCACACACCTATTATCCCAGCACTCTGGGAGGCTGAGGAAGGAGAGTCACAAGCCCAAGGCTGGCCTGGGCAGCTACAGGAGACACTTTGTCAGGCCTTTAAAAGGATTGGTTGGCAACATAGCTGAATTAAAAAATACTGGCATCAATCTTCGATGCTGCTAAAGAAGCAAAGAAGCAAAAAAAGAAAAACCAAAGAAACAAATTCCCATAGAGAAAATGAAAACCAATAAAGCTATTCAAAAATAGATATAAATTATAGCCATTCATGCTCATTGTCTCTATCAAAGATGAAAATAAAATTCCCATGCATATGAACATACTTGGTATTTTATTTTTATCTATTTAGAATTTAGAGGCTGTTATAAATTGTATGTAAAAAAGTTTGCTGAGTAATACAAATGTCAATATCCTGATTGTTCAAATGAAAAAATTAACTCAGTGATATTTATGCATACATATAAACATATAATTTAGAAAGAACCATTTGATTCAATTCATATCATTAAATGCTATGTTACTAAATAGCTTAGTATTCTGCTTAAAATAAGTACACTTTCTTATGCTTTTGTAACAACTAAAATAAACTTCCCAATCTTTTAGTCATGCGAATTATGAAATTTTCAGGAAAATGAGCTGAATTAGGCCACACTCAGCTGAATCTTTCCATCAGAGTCCTCTAGACGTATGGTAATTCAGGTAGCTATTAAAGATGAATAATTAGAGAAAGCAGGGTCCAAATTAACATTGCTTTACATTCTTCTGTGTTTCATCTAGTGTCTCTTACATGGTCTAATTTCTAATAGATGCTACTAAAGAAAGTGTGAAGCACTGTACATCAGCTGCACTGTACAGACTGCAATCCTGTGGTGATGCAGAGGTCTCCCAAGAGCAGGGGATAGTATGCACAGGGTTAACAGAAAGCCAGGGTTGAGGAACACTTGGTTGTGCCAGTCTCTGTCGATAACAAAAGAAAAGACTTTCCAGCAAATCAGCCGCATCTACAAAGCTGAATGTATACGAAGGACCTGAGCGATGTGAGATCTGCTGGCTCATGGCCCTCCGTGTAATGCAATGGGATAGTCAACTCTGTTAGGGACTTCACACTTAAAGTTATTCACACAGGAAAAACTGACCATGGAGAGTGGCTGAGCAGGAGATGTGTCACACACATGCAGCTCCAGCAAGGCTAGCCCCGAGAGCACGAGGCACCGAGGTGAGCTAGGCAAATAAGTTTTGAGGTAGAGGGGTTTCCCCTGCCACCAACCTGCTGATGTATAAATAAACATGCTGCAGTGGCTGAGCAGCTCCCTTTCTCCAAAACAGTGGGCTCTGCCTCAGTTTTCTGCATTTTCACTCTTACCTTCAGGTCTTCCTGGCCTTCCCTAGGAGTTTCAAGAGCTGTGCTGGATGTCACAACTGACACCAGTAATCTTTCTCAATATACCATAATAAATAAGGAGCAGAAGCCACTCCTTCCGAATTTATCAGGCAGATGGCTTTTGGTCAGCTAAGTGGATTTTCTCATCAGCTGCTGCCAACGTTTGGTCTTAGGCCCCGCGAGTGTGCAGAGCAAAGGCAGCGGAGGTTCACCACATTGTCATGTAGGAGAGGAAGCACCATGGTGGGGAAGAGTGCTCATGGCAGCATCACTATAGGTGAGGGCAGAGGGTGTGGAGAGCAGTGGCCTGGGCCAGGAGAACAAGTGGGTACTGAGGAAGGAAGAAACACGTGGGCACAGAGAAGAGCCTGGGGGTTCACAGGATAGGGGCTTCGGTACTTCCGTGTTAGTCTTTTATCTAATATTCCTTAGACCATTTTGCATGCCCATTCTTATTTCTGTAAAATATGTGTACAGCCTTTGGAATCAAAATGCATGAAAATAATTGCTTTTCCATTATGCTCAGTTGCTACAAACAGCAGTTCCATTTCCTGCACACATGTGCAGCTTTGTCACACTGGTACATGGACAGAAGTAATGCAAAGTGATACTTCAGTTTAAATTATGAATCATTGTTTTGAGACCTGTTTTTCTAAGACCTCACCGTCCCCAGGCTCCTGGTGATGCTATGTACTGAGAGGTGGCGAGGGCTGGATGGTCCTAACTGCTTGTACTGGGCACGGAAGGTGTAAGTGTGCTCTGAGTTGTATGAAATGCAATCTCCGTGGAACATCTTCCCATTGAGACCATACTGGGGATTTTCCCAGAGGGCTACACGCCTGGCCTTTCAGAGTGTAGCTCCTGGGCAAGGCAGCCAAAGGGAGCGGGCACTCAAATCACCATCTCACCTCCAGATCAGGAATATTTTCTAGAAAGATACCTAAAACGAGCCAGGTCAGTCTCAGTGATCAGAATGACTGCGTGTTGCTAAGACTGTGTTAGACCGTCCTCTTGAATGCAGGAATATTAACTCAGCAAGGGCTTTTTACTCTGTGCTGAGCTCAGGCTATATCTTTAGCCATGAGTAGTAAAGCAAGAAACTGAGATGAAAATGAATCTACATGAGAATCAAGTCACACACACACACACACACACACACACACACACACACACACACGATCCAAGAGCTCCAGGGGCAGGCCCCATGGGATCTCGGCGTCCTGCCATCCAGGAAGACCCCTGTGCCATTACTGTTTTCCCACTGACCCTTCTTTCACAGGGCCGTGGTTGCCACACACGCCCCGTAAGCCTGGCAGCTAAGGGGATCAGCTGGCTGCATGCTGCTCGCGGGCATTTGTAATTAGCAGAGGCTCTGTGCCTAACATTCTCAGAGAAGACCTCTGTGGCTCTTAAGATTAATGGTGGTATCAGCACAGCATAAGGAAGGAACCCAGGGTAAGCAGGTGTCATGGCTCCTGGACAGTGTGTGGCCCCCTGGCAGTGAGCACTTGCTGGTGGAAGGGCCTGCCTTCAGCAAGAAATAGCCGGTGACTGAAAAATCTATGACAGGAGCAGTATGTGTGAAACAGCCCTGATGCCGGATGCTGCAGTCTGATAAACACCTGTGGAAAACAAAAACAATATTTCTCTGTAGCTGAACTGATGAATCAGAGCAATTATTCTGTAATTTTTAAGAGTTTACAATGTCTGAGCATTCACTCTAAGTGACAGAGAGAAATAATTAGTTGTGAGAACAATATCAAGAGTACACTGTGTTCTACAGTGCCAAAAGTATCCTTTAAAGGCAAAGCCTTGTTTGATTAACAAAGCAAAACCAGAACAAGGAGGCCTCTGAGCGTGAGGGCGCTGGTTCTGTGAGGTAAATTTCCCGCCACCCAGTCAAGCACCAGGTTCTTCCTCTGATGTTTTTCTCACTTAATAATCCAGAGAGACAATGCTAATAGACAATTCCCATGATGTTTTTTTCTGTTGCAATCATAGCTTATTCCATAATAAAGGGAATGAGAAACAATACCTGGGAAGCAAAGAGAAATGTGAAAGAGTAAAGTATTAATGGAAGAAACTCAGAGATCACAGAGAAATGAGATGCAAATGAACTCTGGTTACATCAACATTACCTTCATCAGTATATGCCCACTACTTAAAATGTTTGCCTCGCTTGAACTTTAAAATACTGGCCTGTGCTTGGGTTGCTCCCAGGCCCTCGTGGCTATGTAGGCAGGGAAAGGTGAGTGTCCAGTGCCACTATCTCAAGTGTCCCTGTGTCTTTTCCTCCCTTCTAGGACAAGGAAGAGGATAAGTCAGACACCTCCAGTTCTCAGCAGCCTAAAAGCCCGCAAGGCCTGAGTGACACCGGATATTCTTCAGATGGAATATCAGGGTCCCTTGGTGAAATCCCAAGTCTGATTCCTAGCGATGAGAAGGACCTGCTCAAGGAACTCAAAAAGGATTCTTTTTCTCGAGAGAGCAGCCCGCCCAGCCCCACTGACCTGGCCAAGCTAGAAAGCACCGTCCTCTCCATTCTGGAGGCCCAGGCAGCTACCAGGGCTGATGAAACCCCGGACAGGAAGATGCAGCCCCATGAGGTCTCGGCCGAGCAGCCCAGGGACTCACCGAAAGCTCCGCTGCCCTCCAGAGTTCAGGAGAGGCCTCCTGCCCCGGAGGAGCTCAAGGAACGCCAGGAGGAAAAGAGAGATGCTTCTAGGAAGGGGGGCCGGCATGGCGTGCCTGGAGGCCAGGGTCCCTCTGAGTGGGCCAGGCTGGTGGGCGACAGCCGTGCCTCGCTGGAGGATAGCAGCGAAAGCGAAACCTCACCGGTGCCAGTCAGGAAGCGCCGAGCCAGCGTGGGCTCCTCTAGCAGCGAGGAGGACAAGCAGGAGGTCAGCGCCGGCTCTGGGGACGAGGAGGACTTCATTCGCAAGCAAATCCTGGAGATGAGCGCAGACGAGGACGCCTCAGGCTCAGATGAAGATGAGGCGCTGCGGCGGCGGCGGCTGCCCGAGCCCGGAGCCCAGGAGGGCACACGCGGCAGGGCCAGGGCCATGGCGGGTCGCCACCGCCGCCCCATGCGCAAGCCTGGCGCTGGCCTGGAGGAGGAGGCGGGCCGCCGGCACTCCTGGCACGATGAGGAGGATGAGGCCTGTGACGACAGCCCCGAGGGCAAGGCCAGGGAGACCAAGAGCCAGGAGGGCGAGGAGCCGGCGCCGGCCGGTGGAAGCCTGCGGCGCTTCAAGACCATCGAGCTGAGCACGGCTGAGCAGCGGCGCGCCGCGCTGTTCCCAGAGGAGGAGCCTGAGCTGGAGATGGAGAGCCTGACCGACTCGCCAGAGGACCGCTCGCGGGGCGAGGGCTCCTCCAGCCTGCACGCGTCCAGCTTCACACCCGGCACCTCGCCCACGTCCGTGTCCTCACTGGACGAGGACAGCGACAGCAGCCCGAGCCACCGGCGGGGTGAGGGCAAGCAGCCGCGCAAAGCTCGGCACCGCAGCCATGGGCCGCAGCTACCCACCATCGAGGACTCCTCTGAGGAGGAGGAGATGCGTGAGGAGGAACAGCTACTGCGGGAGCAGGAGAGGCAGCGCGAGGCAGAGCAGCAGCAGCAGCAGCAGCAGCAGCGCAAGGGCGCGGGCCGGAAGTCCAAGAAGGACAAGGAGGAGCTTCGCGCGCAGCGGCGGCGCGAGCGGCCCAAGACACCGCCCAGCACGCTGTCGCCCATTGAGGACGCGTCCCCCACCGAGGAGCTGCGCCACGCTGCTGAGATGCAGGAGCTGCAGCGCTCTTCCTGCTCTGAGTACTCGCCCAGCCTCGAGTCTGACCCCGACGGCTTTGAGATCAGCCCCGAGAAAATCATCGAGGTGCAGAAGGTCTACAGACTGCCTGCCGCTGTGTCGCTGCGCTCACCTACAGAGGAGCAGCCAGCGGGGCCTGAGGAAGGCTCCCGGAAGGCAGCGAGGAGTGCCAAGGAGATGTATGAAGACGTTGTGCACAGGCCGCACAGGTACAGGGCGCTCCCGGCTGCGGGGGAGCGGGAGGAGGCTTTTGAGAAGGAGCCCTTGTACGGCGGAATGCTGATCGAGGACTACATCTATGAGTCCCTGGTGGAGGACGTGCTCACAGGGCCCTCGAACGGCAGCGCGCTGGCAGGGCCCGGGGAGGAGCCCGGCCTGGAGCCACCGGGAGTGCGGGAGCCAAAGGCAGGGTTTCCGGAGCCCATCTATGAGGATCCCTTGCAGATCACGGACTTCCAGAAGGACTTCTACGAGCTGGAGAGCTTGCATGTGGCTGTGCCTCAGGAGGACATCGTGTCGAGCTCCTACATCATCCCCGAGAGCCACGAGATAGTGGATCTGGACACTCTGGTGACGGCCACCAGCGAGGAGAAAGAATTGCTGGATGCAGATGCTGCCTACGAGCAGCTTCTGAGGCGGCGGCTGCAACTGAGCCCTGCACCCGCCACAGGGGACGAGGTGACCATGGCGGGGGAGGACCTGGACCTGGACCGCGCGCCCGATGCCTCGCTCACCTCCAGCATCCTCTCCGGAGCATCACTCACAGACTCGACCAGCAGTGCCACCCTCTCTATCCCGGATGTGCGAATAACCCAGCACTTCTCAGCAGAAGAAATCGAGGACGAATATGTGACAGACTACACAAGAGAAATCCAGGAGATCATTGCCCACGAGTCTCTGATCCTGACCTGCGTGGAAAGCACGGCCCCGCTTCCGCCCTCAGACTCACCCTCACCCTCGCTTGCGTCGTCGCTGTCCTCACTCTGCACCACAGACAGCTCTTCACCTGCCACCAGCCTGGATGTGGCCTCCACCGAGCCAGGGACCCTGATGACCATGAGCGAGGCCACCGCAGAACTCTCTTCATGCACGTACCTCCCAGGCAGCGTCATTGACTACCCTGAGGAAATAAGCAGACCCCTGGGACAGGCTGGCTCCCTGGAAAGCAGGGCTGTCGCGGGTCCTGCCGTGACCTCCTTACCTGATGGGCCCCCTCTAGGCACAGAGCCACTGGGCACCAAAGTGGCCTGGACTGCGTCCGAAGAAGAGCCAGTGGGCCAAGCTCAGAAGGAAACTGACAGTGGAATTATTCTGGAAGTACTAGAAGCTTACAGAGATGAAAGGAAGGAGGCTGAGGCTGAAGCGATGCCAACAAGCTTCTCAGAAGCCGTATCTGGCCAACTCAGTACCGCTGCTCCTGCGGCAGCCTCCCTGATGAAGGAGCAGCCAGCATTTGCACGCCTTGAATCCAGGGAGGTCCTGCGGCAGGGAGGCCCACCTTCGCAGTCACCACTAGGCAGTCGTTCTGTGCCTTTCCCACCCACCAAGGCTCGGCCCTTCCTCCGAAGTTCTTCACTGGACATTTCAGCCCAGCCTCCTCCCCCGCCCCCTCCCCCACCGCCTCCGCCTCCTCCTCCTCCCCCTCCTCCCCCTCCACCCCTTCCCCCACCCACATTGCCTAAACCAAGGGTTCACCCTAAAAAAAAGACCATAGTTGCTGCTTCCCCAGCTCCAGCTACCACAGGGCCGCCGCTGGCTGATACTGTCACTTCCGCCTCGGCTGAAGTTGTCCTCAGGACAGATGCGTTGCCTGGAGCAAAGGTGTACACCACTACACCCCCTCCAGTCCCTCCGAAGCCTGCCTCCATTCCGTCTGGACTCGTATTCACACATAGACCTGAGCCCAGCAAACCACCGATTGCCCCCAAACCAATAGTTCCTCAGCTCCCAGGAGCTGCGCAGAGACAGAGAGACACACAGCCCAAACCGACAGGCCCACTGTCAACTTCGGGCATGACCTTGAGTCTAGAGACCTCCCTGGATTATACCTTACCTTCCCCCACCTCCCCGCTGTCCCCCCACTCTAACAAATCCTCACCAAGGTTTGCCAAGTCCCTCATGGAGACTTACGTGGTTATTACACTGCCATCAGAACCTGGGACACCCACTGAGTCCTCAGCTAGCCAGGCCATTACCAGTTGGCCCCTCGGGGTCCCCCCGCAGGAGCTGGTTTCTGCTGAACCTGTGTTTTCAGTACCTCCTATGGGTGCTACAGAAGTCCCAGGTTCTTCTCAGCCAACCCCTTGTCTCTCAGGAGCTTCGGAGGCCTTCTCGGCTGCCCCTGTGGTAATGCTGTCTTCATTTCAAGGAGCTCCTGTGTCAGGTCCGCAGTATCTTCCAAGCGAGGTCTACAAGACAGAGACTCCGGCAACCAGACGTACCCTTCCCAGCACTAGTGCTGGCAGTGTGTCCATACCAATTCCTCCAGAGCCTCTTGCTCTAGATAACCTACACTTAGAGAAGCACAAGGAAAATGGAAAGCTGCCACTTGTTGGTGATGCCATTGACTTGCGAACTGTACCCAAAGTAGACGTGAGAGCAACTGAAAAAGGTGTGGACCTTTCTGCATCTGCAGTGGATGTGGAAAGACAGGCCATGGTGAATGACATCTATGGGAGACAGATGAGTGCTGTTCAGCCATTTGTCATCAATCTCAGCATGGCATCAGGGACTTCAGTCTCCCTGGAGCCCGAGACAGCGATAGCTGTGGCATGCACAACCACTACGAGTTACACTTCAGGCATAGAAAGCCTGCTGGGCATAGAACATGTGACACCAACCCCACTGCAGCTCACCACATCAAAGCATGCCGAGCCCCCATACATGCTACCTGGGAGCCAGGCCTTCCCAGCACTTAGGGAGGAAGCACCCATAAATTTGTCTCTAGGTCCTTGTGCACATGCGGTCACCTTGGCTGTTACGAAGCCTGTCATGGCACCTCCTGTTGGAGTCACAAACGGATGGACTGACAGCACGACCTCCCAGCCAGTCCCAGATGGGGAAGTAGTGGATCTCAGCACAACGAAGTCTCACAGAACTGTTGTAACCATGGATGACTCTACCTCAGGTGTGGTGACTAAGATAATAGAAGACGATGAGAAGCCTGTTGACTTGACTGCAGGAAGGAGGGCTGTGTGCTGTGACATGGTCTACAAGCTCCCTTTTGGGAGGAGCTGTGTGACCCAGCAGCCTGCAACCACTCTTCCTGAGGATCGCTTCGGATATAGGGATGACCACTATCAGTATGACAGGTCTGGGCCATATGCTTATAGAGGGATCGGTGGAATGAAAGCCTCTATGTCCGACACTAATTTAGCAGAAGCTGGACATTTTTTCTATAAAAGTAAGAATGCTTTTGATTATTCTAGAGGTTCTGATGCAGCAGTAGATCTAACTTCAGGGAGAATATCCACAGGTCAGTATGATGCAGCCACAGACCTGTCCTTGAAATATTATGGTGTCCCTCATCTCATTTCAGGATGAAAGTGTGTTCTCCATTCCAGTTTTGTTACATTTTCTCTTTCTTTGGAGGTTCTGGCAACATATTGTGGAGTACATGTGCGCTTCTATTTCTTCATTTATTTTTTATTTGTCCCAATCAGAGTCGCCTGCATGCGCCTGCATGTTCAACGTTGCTTTTGTTCTGCACCTAATTAGGTTACCCCATGGATTTGCATGCAGTCCCATTCATTGTGTTCGTCAAGATGAGAGGGTTCTCAAACGCAAAACCATCCTTGTAAGAACTGGACTATAACTGTACCCTGTGTTTCAGGTGAGGTAATGGATTATTCAAGCAAGACTACAGGTCCGTATCCAGAAACACGACAAGTCATTTCAGGAGTTGGGATTAGCACCCCACAGTATTCCACAGCAAGAATGACTCCACCACCAGGACCCCAGTATGGTGCAGGCAGTGTCTTGCGGTCATCTAATGGTGTTGTGTATTCTTCAGTAGCAACTCCCATCCCCTCGACCTTTGCTATCACCACGCAGCCGGGCTCCATTTTCAGCACGACCGTGAGAGACCTGTCAGGCATTCACACAACCGACTCAGTGACCTCACTGTCTGCCCTGCACCAGGGCCCACCCATGCCCAGATCGTATTTCATAACTACGGGTGCATCTGAAACCGACATTGCAGGAGCGGGTGTGGACATCAGTGCCAGTCTGCAGACGATTACTGTGGAAGCTCTGGCTGCAGAGGCAATGGACGCTGTTCCCACTCTGACCACAGCATCTGAAGTGTTCGCTCCAGTGGTGGGAGATGAAGGCACTCTTTTAATTGTCCCCGAGGAAGACAAGCAACAGCAGCAACTTGATTTGGAGCGCGAGCTCTTGGAGCTGGAGAAAATCAAGCAACAGCGCTTCGCTGAGGAACTGGAGTGGGAACGTCAGGAAATCCAGAGATTCCGAGAACAGGAAAAGATCATGGTTCAGAAGAAGCTGGAGGAGCTGCAGTCTATGAAGCAGCACCTGCTCTACCAGCAGGAGGAAGAGCGGCAGGCCCAGCTGATGATGAGGCAGGAGACCCTGGCCCAGCAACAGCTGCAGCTGGAGCAAATCCAGCAGCTGCAGCAACAGCTTCACCAGCAGCTGGAAGAGCAGAAGATCCGCCAGATCTATCAGTACAACTACGACCCTTCAGGAACGGCTTCTCCCCAGGCACCCTCAGAGCAGGCCATCCTGGAAGGGCAATACCCGGCCCCTGAAGGCTCTCAGTTCTGGGCCCCGGAGGAAGCAACCACCACGGCCTCTGCAGTGGTGGCCATTGAGATCCCTCCGAGCCAGGGCTGGTACACAGTGCAGTCCGATGGGGTCACCCAGTACATTGCCCCGCCTGGCATCCTGAGCACTGTTTCTGAGATTCCTCTGACTGATGTTGTTGTGAAAGAGGAAAAGCAGCCAAAAAAGAGAAGCTCCGGAGCCAAAGCCCGGGGCCAGTATGAGGAGCTGGGGGAGGGGGCAGGGGAGGATCCTCGGGGTTTTAAAAAGATCGTGGACAGCGGTGTCCAGACGGACGATGAGGATGGTGCTGACCGGAGCTACGCCAGTAGGAGGAGGAGGGCCAAGAAAAGCGTGGACACCA
Organism: Myocastor coypus; assembly: GCA_004027025.1. NCBI lineage: Eukaryota > Metazoa > Chordata > Mammalia > Rodentia > Myocastoridae > Myocastor > Myocastor coypus. Next base: position 116,078 of record PVJA010001364.1, on the reverse strand, counting down.
GTGTCCAGACGGATGACGAAGACCAGGATGAGTGGGACGTGCCGACCAGGGCACGGAGGAAAGCCCGTGGGGGGAAGTACGGCGATGGCGGCGCCGAGACGGACAAGAGCAAAGCCCCCTCCAAAGTCACCAGCGTTGCGGTCCAGACGGTGGCCGAAATCTCTGTCCAGACTGAACCTGTGGGAACCATACGGACTCCTTCCGTACGAGCCCGAGTGGATGCCAAGGTAGAGATAGTTAAGCACATTTCAGCACCTGAAAAGACTTACAAAGGGGGCAGTTTAGGATGTCAAACAGAAGCAGATCCAGACACCCAGAGCCCCCAGTGTCTGAGTGCCACTTCTCCCAAGGACAAGAAGCGCCCAACACCTTTAGAGATTGGTTACTCATGTCACCTCCGGGCAGACTCCACCCTGCAGCTGGCTCCTTCCCCACCCAAATCTCCAAAAGTCCTTTACTCACCCATCTCTCCACTCTCATCAGGCAAAGCCTTAGAATCAGCCTTTGTATCTTATGAAAAGCCCCTCCCTGACGATGTCAGCCCGCAGAAAGTCCTGCATCCTGACATGGCCAAAGCTCCCCCAGCAAGTCCTAAGTCAGCCAAGATGATGCAGCGGTCTCTGTCTGACCCCAAGCCTCTGAGCCCAACTGCAGATGAGAGTTCCAGGGCTCCTTTTCAGTATCCCGAGGGCTTCACGGTAAGAGTGATTCTGTTCAGTTAGAAGACTGTGCGCGCTGATGCTCGTGTTGTGTTTGCAGGCCTTAGAAGGTAAACACACAGATGGCACGCAGGATACGAGGGAGGACGGTTAGGTTACAGATGTGGAGGAAGCAGACAACCATGTGCTCCTTTGCCGCCAGAGGAGCAAAACAGACGGGGTGGAATGGGAAAGAATTGATACAACTGCCAGTTTTGTTCTAATATGGCAATCTCTCAGATATCCATTGTAGACTGGAGTCAGTGTTGCTCTCTGAATGTACCCACGTGTCGTGGGTACACACTGAGCATGAGCAGACGGGGCCGGGGCAACCATGCACTGACACTGCACAGCGGTTTGCGCTCTCTGCTCTCAGACACGGCCTTGGCAGGAATAGATCACGCACTGCTCAGAAGAAATGGTTTGCGGTGGATGAAGCTGTAAAGCATTGCCACTGTCCACTGGCGCTTACTGGGTTCTCGGCGGATTGCTTAACCTAACTCAGTGAGCCCTCATCGTAGTGATGATAGGAGCAGAGAAGAATCTTTATGTTAAGGCAAAATAGATTAATTACTTTCTATAATCATAGATCTGCTTTAAGGGATACAACATTGAGAGGTGTATTATCCATAGTTATGAAGATTACTGTAACTGAGAATGAAAAATCATCTCCCCTAAAGTGCGTATCATAAAGAAATCAGGTCACTGAAGGCACACTCAGACCAGCTGAGATCAGGACAGACCTTCTATTCAAATTAAAAGAGGCCGTAGAGCACCAATCTCTGGATGCTAACGCTGTTCAGTACATAATTCTGGAAGTTTGCTGTATCTTCACTGACCCAGGCACATGTCATTATCTGTACCTGTAGCTTTATTTGTAGGTGTGCAGACATATCAGTTGCCATGCTGATACATGCATGAATTCATTAGTTTTACAATGGAGTTTTATGTTATGTTCTTTTTAGCCTCTATGCCTTAAAATTGAAATCATCCTCCTGTGGAGGACTGAGGCTGGGAAACCTCAGTGATTCTATTGCGTCCACAGAGTTCCTTTATGCATAGCTTGGTGTCTGGGATGCAATCTGTGAAAAGTGACCACCAACTCAGTCACAATGAAGAGATATATATTTTTTGACCTCTGGCCTATAAGTGCACTTAGAGACTTAGGTAGAAAATTCAAAAATATGTTTTGACCAGTATGTAAAAAGTAATGGGTTTCTATTACTTAATTTATTATGTAATAGTAATAGGTCTGCAGGTTTCTGACATTAGACAAGTCTTTTCCAGTTGCTATATTGATGACTTACTTAATATGTCTGTACTCTTAATCACATGAACCTACTTGAGGAAGACAGTTAAGTTATCAATGTATTTCTTTCCAAATCACTTTGGATTTGAAAGTATGCAAATAAACGTACAATGGAAGTAGAGGTTGTATCACTGATTATACCAGGATTACTGGCATAATGCTCATGTAGTCATAATGTAAGTTGGGTGGAATTAATAAGTTTGACTGAGTCTGAAACAGCCTGGGTGCATGGAGCTTGGATGTGTAATACAGGAGTTCTTCCACACTTCAGTGTATACTTTAATGGTAACACTTGAATATGAACTCATCCATTGCGCTACAGTACGTATAAAGAAGACTGTTATACATTCAAGTAAAATTTCCTATCACTTGTAGGTACTTTAAGATGCAAATTTTGTAGTGGTTTCTTATCAAATATCTACAAAGATACTGAGTTTATTTTTAAATAATTTCTTAGTTGTCAGTATGGCTAAGTATTAAACTGAGAATAATTCTCTAAGTGATGGACGTCATGACATAAATCAGATTTAAGTCTAGCCGACTACTGTAGTTTACAGACTGTTAATTTTCACAGTCCAATAAAATTGGAAATAATGCCACCACTCAGTAGGCCGTGAGACCCTGAGGTCAGGCAGAACACACATGCCCTGTGAGAGATGGGGTCACCAGCAGCAGTGACGCTTCCAGAGCTGTCCATGATAGGCAGTGTGCTCCTTGCTATCTGGCCCGCCCGTAGTCAGCTCTCTGTAGGGCAGAGGAGTGACTCTTTGGATGGACCTCAGGTACTGCTGCTGCTGCTGCTGCAGGAGGGCATCATCAAGTCGGATGCTTGAGACCTTTCTCGGGAGGCCTGCTGATTGGGCCCTGCCCCTCTCCTGGCCTTATCTGCATGGCCCCGCCCTCTTGTTCTGTGGATGAGCCCCTGAGGCCCAGCTCAGCCCTACCTGGATGTCCCTGTAGATCTTCACATGTCCCTTGCCCTGGGCAAGATTTCTGCTCAGGCTTGTGCTCCACAGAGGCCCCAGAGCTCTCTAAAGTCATGCCAGAGTTCTCGTTAAACATGTTCTGCGTTTCACTTTTCCCCAGTAGAATACAAGCTCGACTTATTTATGAGAAAGAATCTTTGGCTCATTGCTGTATTCCCAGTGCCCAGAAAGATTCCTGACTTATCATAGGTTATCGAGAATAACCAATTGCATAAGTGAGTTATAGAGAACTCTGTCAAGCTGTTTACCTTTTAGAGGGTTTCAATAATTCTTCCCACCTGATCCAAAAGCAAAAACAAAGCTCGTTTACCCTTGTAGGTCCCATTTTGTGTAATTCACTGCTGCGGTATTTGTTTCGCTGTCTTGTCTTTGCTCCTCTCCCCCTTCGGGACGCGTGACTGTCGACTCTGCTGGGAGGGACTGGAATGCAGTACTTTCACATGTGTCTGTGAATTACCTCCAGCATTACATGTACGATGAGTTTGCAAACCAGAGCATCGCGCTGGTCCTTCATGCATCAGTGCGCGGTGCCACCAGTAAGTTCAGGCAGGACAGCTGAGGAAGGGCTGCGTCAAGCTGGGGAGGACAGGACAGGGCCTGTGATGAAGGACAGCGGGAAGCCGAAAACGCTTGGCGGCACTTGAGAGGAGCTTGTCTGTCCTGCACTCACCGCACAAAGGTGCAGGCAGCACTTATGGCGATGTCTCTGCCAGAAAGACACAGTATCTAAGTAGCTTGCGTCCTGCCAGCGACAACGCCCCTAGGCCTTGTGCTGAAGTGCTGCATGCAAGATTTTCTCACCTTCGTTGGGCACAGAAGTGCACAGACTATTAAGTAGTAAAACTGTTTTGTGCTATTTTCATACCTGTTTAACAGTTTGAGAGTTTTTAAAAACTATTAAGCAGATTCTTTATTAAAATCTTTTTGTTCTAGCATTTTAGCCAGGATCCTGTTGAAAAGCAGATGGTATTCATGAGCTAATTATTGTAAGAATGTGTTTTGCTTCCCTGGTAGCTGTTTTGATAGCTATTTTTAAGATTTTTTTGGAGCCCTTCACTGTCTGTTTCTGGGAGTAATTTTGATAGCCTGAATTAGGAAATTTTATTTTTGTCAAATTGTCTTTTTATATTGCTCCATAATATAAAGATAAGGGCTAAAAGTTATGATGTTCAAATTAGTTTTGAAAAATGATACCTAGAAGGAATTCTTTTTCATTACCCTTTTTGAAATCAACATAAGAAACTGGCCTCAAAATTTTGATTAAATCATGTTTTTAGTTATAATTTTAAAATACTCCATAAACTGTTTCATGTATTAAATTTCTTTTTTTGTGTGTATTTAGTACAGAGTCTACAGGGTCTCACTACACAGATCAGACTCTTAGTGATTCTCCTGTTTTCAGTCTCACAAGCACCGTCTCAGTTGTCGTCTCCGCACGCCCCAGCAGTGGGGCCAGCACTGCAGGCTGGGGATTAAACCTTGGCCCCTGCGCCCTGCTTAAAGAGGCACTTTAGTCCATTGAGCTATCTCACCAGCCTTTAACTTTCTTTATGATTAAAATTTTGGTGCTAGCCAAATAGCTCAGTGGATTAAAGCACCTGCGGGCAAGGGCAGGAGCTGGGGGTTTGATCCCCCAGCCTACTGGGCCAGTCCTGGCCCCAGGGCACACTGAGATGGCAATTGAGACTGGGCATGGTGGCACGCACCTGTTATTCCAGCTCTTGGGAGGTTATAAATAGTCGAATCACTATGAGTCCAATCTAGTAGTGAGATCCTGAGCATTCTGTAGACCTTTCCCTAAAATGCAAAAGAAAAAAAGTAAAATTTTGTACTATAAAGCCCAACTGTTATAAAATTAAAACAGGACATACCGTTTTAAAGCTTTTTCAACATAAATAGCAATGAAATAATTTATAGTCAGTAATGAAATGTGTATTAATAATAAACAAATACATCTATCCATGTTGTCAAAGAGTAAAAATCAGAAAATTTCAAGTTAATCTCTTCTTACTGTTTAATAGTTAGTACAAGCTGCTTTATTACATCCAATGTTTAGAAGGAATTTCTAAATGACTGTGTACTAAAGGAAAGATCATCTTGGCCACCTATAGTTCCCCATGTGCAGGTGACTGTAAGGGACACATTTCTGTTCCTCTTGTTACTCGGAAGGCCAGGCTGGAAGGCCACAGTGGATTCCCCCATGTGCTATTGTAATGAAAGGAAGTCCTGATTCCCCAGGCATCGATTGTTACTGGCCTAATTTATTAAAATGTGACATTCTTTAACATTAATTATCTTCTTAAGTATTTTGTCCCATTGATTTCATACCAATTCATCTCATTTTTTTATTTTTGAAAAGCAAAGTTTGTAGTTGGATGTAGAATAAATCTGTACACACAATCTACCTAATATTTCTCTTCTAAACACATCACATGCACACACCATTGTGTGTGTTCATGTTTCTACTAATTACCAATTATGTGGGATTTAATAATGTGCTGTATTACCTAAGACTGAGGAAAAACTTATGATGCAACTATGATGATTATAATATAAAAATCAGGAAAAACTAAGGACATATTTTGAGACATAATTTATGTAGTGTCTGTCTCAGTTACTCTTCTTTTATTGCTGGAACAAATACCCGACACCCCAAATGAAGGAAGGAAAGGTTTATTTAGCTCACCGTTACTGGAGGTTTCAGTCCATACTAGGCTGGCTCCAAGGCAGAGCGGCACAAGGCAGAGAGGAGCAGTTCATGGCAGCGGAGCACAATGGCAGCAAAGGCAACAGAGAGAGAATCTGTTTCTCTGGCTCTCTTATATTACATTCCGGCTCTCTGCCTCAGGGTATCAGCCTCAGAGCACAGCCATAGTTCCAGCAGTACTAAGATCCGTAATCCCAGTAGATCATCAGTTATTCCCAGACTCTAGAAGTCCCCATCCCATAATTGCATGAGACTTTGGGGAGATAGCTAGACACAAACCATAACCGTATAATAATAATATAGTCCAATAATTGACATTTTCTGACTCTATCTACCATCAAATATATATTTAGTTGGGGGCATGTATCTATAAACATTACATAGTACACGTACAATGCATAAAATAGAGAGTTTTACAACCTTATCTGACTAATAAAGTGTTTCCAGGGGAGGGCGCTGGGACCAATCTGTAATGCCAGCACTTTGGGAGGCAGAGGCAGGAGGATCACAAGTTCCACCCCAGCCTCTGCAACTGAGTACCATAGTGAGGCTGTCCCAAAGTGAGACAAAATACTGGAGGTGTAGCTCAGTGCAGAGACCTCAAGCTCCACATCCAGAAGTTCAAAAAACAGGTCAAATCAAAACTAAAATGTTTCCCCTGCTGCTGCTTCTTGAAGGTACCAATCTTCAGTTCCTGACAAGTTCGCTTTTTTTCTTTTCCCATGCTTTAAAGATGAGGATCCAGAGGCCCAGGTCAGTGTCCCCACCCCGTGCTCCTGCCCTGTGTCAGCTGCCTTTGCATTAACTCAGGCAGTTTCGCAGACTTGCATTTGGAACTACTCAGAATCAAACTGCGCATAGAGTTTTATTCAGGAGAGCAAGGGGTAAGGGAGCCTGGGACAGGGACAGCGAGGCTTCAGCTGGTCCACGAAGAGCTGAGCCACAGCACGGTCTGCAGTCCTCAGGGGAGCAAAGCTGCACTGATGGCACCGGAAGAGCGAATTGCGAAAGATTTACATTAAAGCCTTTGGAATTATTAGCTTAATCACTGGAAATAATATAAAAATTACTAAACTAGGTTATAGAACTGCTGTTTCTGTATTTTTGCTTGACAAAACAGAGTTTATAATTATATGAGATGATAGATTAAGCTTAGCATTATGAAAAACAAAAATTTCGAAAACTTGAGGCTAAACGTGACTGTCCTTGTCATTCCTTGTGTACTTTGTCCCCAACAGAATGATGATGAGAGTGCAGAAAGAGCGTAGGCATTGCGCTGCCTCCCTGCTCAGCCGTTCTGATGACATGACACATGACTCTTAAAGGGCTGACCCAGATTTCCAGCTCTGATTGCTCAGTAGGGTCCTTTAATATGACGGGACAAAGGCAAGTTCCCACTGTTTTTTTCTAACAAAACTCAGCTGTCACCACAGGCCACCTTCGTCTCAGGAAGAAGGGCCACATTATAATGTAGTCATGTCATTCTTTAAACTTTGAGCTGAACTACAGTTTGGTGTGCAGAGGATTTCACAATATTTCACAAACAGTTCATCATCACATTAAATTTCCTTCTGACGTAAATGAATGGCATGAATTTGCTCAGCATGGCAGAGGTATTTGAGTGACATCAGTAGCACCAACAAGAAGGGCAGTGGTATTGCTTTTGGACAAAGCCCATTCAGATACTCAGCAACCCAAAGTGCAGATCTCTTTGGTTCCACATTTGAACTAGAATTCAGTTATCCATTTATTTCTGCCTTTGTTCTCATAGTAGGGACTGTATAGAACCAAGAATTGAAGGAAAAATTTACATTTAGTAAAACTGCTATGTTTTTTATAAGCCCTTGAACTTCTAGAGAGATCAGTAAACTATTTCTTGACATGAATTTAATTTTTCAGCCCTTAATTCTCAAATAAACAGGATTTCGTAGATTATGTGGAATACAGGCCATGACTAAGTATTTTACAAGAATGCCTCAGCTTTTAACTTTGTTTGGGGCTAACTGTTTCACATGGCTTAGGTTTATGAAGAAATATTTCATACATTTTCATGGGATCAGGGAAATAGCTCAGTGAAATAAGTGCTTGCCTGACAAGCACAAGGTCCTGAGTTCAGTCTCTGGTCTTGCAAACAAACAAACAAAAAAACAAACAACCATACATTTCCATACATGTAGAGATAGGAAACTTTTAACTGCTTCAATGCCATGTTTTTAGGTTGTGCTCTAGGCTGAGTGACAATCACTCAGTGAGAGAAAACAGGAGAGGTTCCCCTGACTTTGTGGTTAGGTGTTAGGAGAATCTGAATGTAAGATCCTGTTCCCGCAGGACTTAGGGAGGGTTTGGGCCTCTATGAAAACGGTGATCGCATCTGCCATCACCTTTCACTGAGAGCTTCTGAATCATTTCTCATAGTTTTTAATGATCTTGTACTCCAGAGATACCATCCACAGCAGTCATCATTCTAATATTTCATATCCAGCAAGGTAGCCTAATTATACCTAGACTTTGTCATATGTAAAATAGAGTCAATTTTGTTCTGATGAGGCAGCCAATGTACAAATATTTTATAGCGTCGCTGGAAAGGCTGTTATCACTAGTTATGGTTCAGTGCCTTGTCCTCGGGGGCTATAAGTCCGCCGTAGGGAGGGTGGCAGTGGTTAGCACCCTTGTGCCTACAGGAGAGCAGGAGAGGAGGCTAGAGGAGGGATTTCCATTGTTTACTCACATTCATGTCTTAGTTCTGGGAAATTGGCCTTACCTTTATTCTACTTCAGCTACACATATGGTCTAGCCTGTTTTCTGATAAAAGGCTGTCTTACTGCGACATGAGCACTGAAGCATTATGGAAAGTCTCAGTGGGGTCCGCACATGTGGCAGTCTGTGTCTCCAGTGAGCGCCACCGCAGAGGTAGATGCTAGAGGGCAGAGAAGGGCAGCTGCCTGCTCCTCTCCAGGGGTGGACCTGCTGCTGGAATCTGCCCAGTAGTGGGCTCCACAGCCGGCCAGGCCACCAGCGCCTGTGCACCACTGCAAGGCCTCTACGGCTCTCACAGGGAGGCCCCTCCCTCCCAGCCAAGGGTGCCCAGGCCAGAGCTGCCCTTGTGTGTCTTGAAGAAGTGACTTGATGTGAGGCTCGATGGAAAGGCAAGGGGGATCACAGACAAATTCCAGCACCCTTCCTCCTAGAAAATGGAACAAAGCAAAAATCAAACACATCTACATCCTCACCTAGAAATGTGTGTTCCTCATGAAATGTGAAATACAGAAATACAGTGTTTGCTGATGACGTAGGCCCATGGCAAGCCCCACGGTCCTTTGAAGAAAACAGTACCCATGTTCGCATATTTCAAAGTCTGGCACAGGGTCCAAAGCCATGGCTCTTTAATGCCCTGTTGTTAGCACTGTCTCAGCTAGACAGACAGACAGACAGACAGACAGACAAGCAGGTGGAAGAAGACAACTTGGTGGTGGCTGTAACTCAGAAGACCCACTTTATCCTGACGTGGCTGGATTTGCCGATACATCCAAATGTGCTTCTTTCTTGTCTTGAGAGAATGGCGACAGGTGTTCTCTCTCTTCAGTCACGCAAAGGCAGCTCAGTATTCAGCTCCGAATGCCATGCTAGGGAAGCACAGAACAGGCTGGGTGAGTCCCGCTAGTTGCACGCAGATGAGAGGTGCCCTCCCCTCAGTGACAGTGGCTGAAACAGAACCAGGTGGTGGCTGAACATACACGAATGACAAGAAGTAAAACTGTAGGTTTTTTCATATTTAAAACTGAGCATGTAAGCTACACAGTGAGGTGCTACTGCCAAACTCAGATAAAGCTTCTAAAAGCGTATCAGAGCATCATTTCTCAAGTGGGAAGCATTCTATAGTTTATAATTTTATGTTATCCTTAGTGCCACTGTACAAAACTTGTGACTGATAATCTTGAACATCTTTTCTCATAAGTTTTGCCCATTTGTGTTTGTTGTTTAATAACGAAGACCTTTATCCAGTGTTTAATTGGATTCCTTAGGAAGAATAGCTTATACAAGTCAAATTTTAATATTTAGTGTACCAAAAGAGCTAACGATATAGTCCCTGTTTTATCAGGCCAGTTAATGGGTGAATGAACAGGTGCAGCGGTTTCCGAGGGGCACTGAACCAAAGCTCCTGGTGATTAGTGCTGCCTAAGCCATGCAGCTTATTCCTCTAAGTAACAGAGTACTCTGACGCCCACAGATGCACCAAACAGATTAGCAAAGATTACATATACCTCTCAGGGATCTACTTGGTGAGATCTATGGGGAACAATGAAGTCACTAAGAGTCACAGAAACACCAAGGGGAGACTATTTGGCAACTGTGTCTCATCAGAGAGCCTCAAAATTTAGACCATGATGCTGTCTTCAGGCACAAAGCACAAGGATACTGAAAGCATAGCTGTGTGACCTTGTTGGGAGTGTTTCTTCCTGCTTATATAACAGGAATGTGCAGCACGTGGATGCCCTTGTGGCCCTGCCAAGGCCCAGGCAGCTCTGAACTGGGCATGCGCCTGAGTGTGGCTCTGCAGGCTGAAAAGACACCTCAGGCCTGGGGCACAGTGCATCTGCTGATGGCTCTTCTTTGAGACACTTGAAGAAACTTTCACTGAAAACCCTAAGCTAGAAAATTGAAATTCCTGGCAGATTCCAAAAGACAAAAGTGCTACGCTGCTCGTAAACTCTGAAAGTGTTCTGGGGCCAAGGGCATGAGCCTGGAGTTTCGTTCAGAGCCTGAGGACTCGTCCTTCTTTCCCGGAGGCAGCTCAAGTGTTGGTCCTGTCTTACGAGGCAGGAAGTGTCCCTCAGACGTGGAAGCGCTGAAGCAGCAGTCAGAGAGAGTCTGTCAGAGGGAAGCTCTGCCCAGGAGAGCCTGAGCCAGTCTGTGTTAGCAAGGGAGCAGGCTGTGGCCAGAGGCCCACTGGGTAGGGCAGGCCAAGGAGACGTTGGTGATTTATTTCCATACCTCAAAGCTAATTTTAAAATATGGAAATGTAAGGGAATGCAATGGTGACACATGCCAGTGACCCCTGCACTCTGGGAGGCTGAGGCAGGAAGGTTGTCAGTCCAAGCTCAGCCCTGGGCAGCTGGGAGAAATAAAGAAAAAGGGCTGGGCGTACAGCTCAGTGTGTAAGCACTCCGGATTCAATCCTCAGTGCTGGGGGAGAAGCCACAAAAGGGAAGTGCCAAGATCTCAGGGAAGCTGTTTTCTCCCCATTAACACCTTTGAATCAGCAGCGCCATCAAGCCTTTCATCTGCCTGTGTCCTTGTCCTCTGACTTCACCTTTGTGTCAAAGCAGAGGTCTCACACCCACATCTTCCATGTCTTGCCACATGCATACGTGACAGCAGTGGCCCAAGGTCACCTTGATCTCTCTTCTTCATCCGTAAGTTCATCTTCAGAAGTCCCCAGTGCCATGCTGTCGGTCCTTTCCCCTAGTTGCTTTCCTTACCTAACTCAGACGTGGCACCCGTCTCGACACATCCCCTTCCCTCTTTGCTGCCTGCCTTGTTTCCATCAAGGTCAGCTTTATTCTCCTCCATCACAATGTCCACTGTGTCCCTGTTGTTACCCCTCTCAATGCAAGGCTGACCACTACAGATGTGCCCACGACTCGTTTATTTTACAAAGCTGGTTTTAGAAAGTACCCGGACATGTCCAGTTATTTTTGTCTTCTTGTGTGTGCCAGCTGTGCCAATCGCCTCCAGAGGATTACTGAATGAAAGCTCACAGTCACCAGTTCCGTGGGACCTCCCCTGCTGGCCGTGAGCATAAGCGTGGCCTTCTCCCCTGCTCTCTTGTCTGCGTCCGGCTCAACTGTCCCATGAGCCGTCTCAGTCCTGAGGCTACGGGAAGCACTGGTCACTGCATCCACAACCGCCTTGCTTGCGGGCCAGAGTGGGTTTTGGCTCTGCCTTGAGCCATCCTCCCCACGTGCAGTCACAGTGCCAGCTGGTTTCATATGGCTCACAGCTGCTCCCGGGCCAGTCATGCTTCGTTCTGGGGCCCCTCCCCTTAGATGCCAGCTGCAAGCAAGGGCTTGCTTTCAATGAGGAGAATATGGAAAATACAGTGAGGTCACTTTCCAGATAAGGTGACAGGAGCCCCTGGCCCGATTGCCTTTCAAGTCTGGAAGCTCCCCAGCCCCAGCCACTCCCCAGCCTTGGATGGCAGCTGAGTCTGCCTGGAGTAATGGCCTGCAACAAGACAGGATGGCCAGTGCCACAGCCCAGGGCAGGAAAGGTTCTGGTGAATTACTGGGCAGCAGTGGGAGGAGCAGTGTGCCATTTAGCATACCTTGTCTACAGTATCTGCCAGTAGGATTCTAGGAGTGGTTCAGCGCGAAAAGCCTCACGTCCTTAACTCGAACCCTGACATGTGCAGCAGTGTGAACCTGAGTGAGTCGCCTGAGCTTGCCAGTCCAGAATGCCCTCTGTCATAAAGTCAGGATAAAGACATCGTCTGTCTTGTGAGACTCCTGGGAATTGAAACAAGCCACGGACCCAGAGCGTAAGCCTTAGTGCCGCGTGCGCTGCTGTGGCACCTCCTTGTCTTCCACTACCCGAGTACCGCTTCGTGCAGTTTCCTTGTAGTTTTGTTCCTGTCCTGTTCATGCTGCATTTGGGCCAGAATGCTTGTCACCTGCCATCCAGTGTTTCCCCATGGAATTAGGCTAAGTGTAGGCACCGTCTATGCCACCTGCAGGCAGCTGCCCCTTGCTCGGCCCACTGGAGGCCCAGCTGCACGCTCAGTGCTCCGGATCGCAGCTGGTCGAGCACCCGCTGTTCTCACCCAGCTCTGGACCCCTGCGAGTCAGCGTGCCCCACCAAGGCCCATTCCCTGACGCTTGGCACGTTTGGCACCTCTACCTTCTGGTTTATTCTCTGCATCTCTCCTGTGAGGCAAGGGCCATATGGCTCTGACTCACTTTATTTCCCTGCAGTGAAAGCAATGCTTGCTTCTCACCGGGGTGGGTGCTGAGTAAACAGGAGCAGGACGGGAGCTCCTGTGCTCACGCAGACTGAGCCAAGGGGCAACCAGCACAGGACAGGTGGGGAGGCTTGGGAAATAAGCTGGGCAGGGCAGGCCTGGGGATCTACAGGGAGCGGCTCAGCACTCAGAAGGATTTCAGTGCATTTCACACATTCACACACACCCCATCTGACTAAATGGATGTTCACTATCAACAGTAGTCATAAAATGCATAAAAATAGGCATGTATACAAATGGATCACATAATAGGGAAAGAAATGAGAATTTACAAAACAAGCACCACTTTGAGAGTGAAGCAAATAGTTTCCCAGTCTCCACACCCAGTACTATTTCAGCTTTATTTCTTCCATATCCCTCCTCTCTTTTAGATACTGTATTTTTCTCCATTCAGCCCTTTATTTTTAAGCAAGCTTTCTCGCTGTCTCTCCTCTCGTAGCCCTAAAGATTCCACATGGTTTCAATTGGTTTTTTCTCCACCCTGACAACCTGGTGGGATGTCTGTTTTCACGTAGGAAACACAGTTAGAAAAGCACATACATGATCTTGTCACTGAGATCATTATGTGGAAACTCCATCTGGGAAGCAGACTCGGACTTTTACGTGTCATGAGATAGAAAGTCCATAGGCTGTGTGGCTTCTGGAAAGGGACTGCCTTATTGCATTTGGGGAAAGGTTAAGACGAGAGGCCAGAAACCAAAGTATAAATCAATAAATACGAAATTGCTGCTGAAATTACAGTTTATGCATTAAACTTTAGCTACACTGGACATTAGTTTCTACTGTGGAAATAAATTGAGTGCTTTTTTGTTATGCTAACATTTACCATCTGAGAAATTTGGTGTCTGTCAAAATTTGTTTGATAACTTTTAATAGTAAAATACACCATTTGCATATTTTCTAAGAATATGATTATCATTTCTGCACTTAGAATCTTCAGTGTCTCTTCTTGCTTCCATAATGAAATCTAAATTCTTGATAGTGCCCAAGACCCCATGTGTCCAACACGTCTCTCTCTAGCTATTTCCCCCTTGCACCAAGCACGCGTAAACCCTGTGCACTGGGCACCGGAGGTCCTGGGACAGAGGCACCCATGTTTCAGTTCTTTTCCCATCCATGTGTCCTCCTGTTGAAACTCCTGTGTAGACCTAGAGTTTGTTTGAGAAATCCCACACAAGTTGTCTGGTCAGATACCTAACATCCAAATCCCTTCCTCCACAGTACCTAAGAATGAAGGATAAGATCTTAGTGTAAAAGCCATCACATTCAAGTATACGTCTTGAAAGTTTGTGTTTTTAAGCTCTGAGATGTGCAAGAAGGTACTAGTAATGCACATGCCACTCATCTTTTTGCTCTAGTAGAGTAGCACAGAACATGGTACCACATGGAGATTCTGCAAGTACTTACTGGTGGACAGACAGAGAGACGAGGGGCATTCTCCAAGGCCAAGTATTTAAAGTATCCATCTCAAATTAAATTTCTCAACAATGATTCCAGCTAATTTCAAAAAATAATGTTTTGTGCACATATGTTCTAGAAATACAGAAAAAGTATGCTTAGAGAACAAGGAATGATAGTTTTAAAAATATCAGATAAGTGTGAAAACCCTGTAGCTAAATCCTGTATTAATTCAGCTTACCTTCTCATAGTTATGATCTGCTTCCTGCAAACCTTCAAGTGGAGCACTGATTTCATGCACTCAATAGAATACATTGTCTTAACACATGCTCTTTATTTAGCATATAATCTAATGTAGAATTCTGAAATTTATATTATTTGCACTCTTTAAAAGTTTGAAGTTTAAGTAAATCCCATTAACTTCAGCATTAACATGAGGTAAGCATGGATTAGATCCTAGCTATGCCAGTTATTAGTAATGCAAGCAATTGCCAAAGTTGTATAAATGACCACCCATTTGTACAAAGCCTCTAAAGTTAAAAATATCTCAAACATAGAACTAATAGTCATTCTGTCTCATAAGGCTGTGTTAGAGATTTAACAAGATTATATAGGAAACGTAGTGGGTTTTCATGGACTTCTGCCTATTAGTCTCCATTAGGAAACAGCCTGAGCCGCAGGTGGACAGCACGAGCATACAGACTTTGCCTGGGCCCCTCCCTCTGTGTCTTCCGCTACTTCTCCGTGCGACCGACCTCCTTCCCTCACTCATCCCAAGCTGGCGCCCCGCCTTTCCGAGGCCCACGCTCTCGGTCTTCAGTGTCTTCCCTGTCATTTGCCCCTCGGTGCGGTCTCTCTGAAGCCGCGCTGTCTCGTTCTCAGCAGCAGCTTTCCAGTTACCCACACAAGGCGGGGCCCGAGCCTGCCCCTCCTGCTCCAGCAGCCGTGGCCTGCGTGAGCAGCCGTGGCCTTGCCAGGGCTCACCCACTTCAGAACCATCTCTTTTGTTTCCACATGGAGCCTAAAATATTCCTCTTCTGTGGGCCAGTTAATTTAATGACATCACTTTAATACCTATTCTTATTTTTATTTTTTTCTATTAGAAGTATTTTTTTAACTTACCAAATACTTTTCCTATCACTGCATAAGTTTGGAATGAGTAGATTCTGTTACATAAATAAGTAAAAAAAAATACAAATTGACTTAAATTATTGACACAGATATAATGAATTTCATTGATTTAATCCCTTGAAATAGCTGTTTCCTTTTAGTGGAGGATTTAATTAATTAACAAAGATATTTTTTCATGTGTTTGAGCAAACACATCGAATGACTACTCTACTGATCAAATGCCAGATGATAGCACTTAAAAGAAAAATCCGAAGCCATGCACTGGGGAGATAGCTCAGCAGTCTAAGCACCTGCCTGGCAAGTTCGAGGATCCAGATTCAATCCCTGGTACTGTATGTCCTGCTGGCCCTTAACGCCAAGCTGGCCACTGAAATCAGCTGTGGTGGCACACACCTATAATCCCAGTGCTAGGGAGGCCAAGACAGGAGGATCACTAGCAGTCCAAGCTGTGTAGTGAGATCCTGTACCAAATAAATAAATAATTAAAAAATTTAAAGATCAGAACCTTATATGGTGCTCAATAATACTATTCTAAATTATATTTTCTTGTCACTTTAAGAGATTTCACTGGCAGAGATCTACTCTGCTTCTCCACAAATGAATGCTGAAATAACTAGCCTGTGCCCGAGAGCCAGGCTAGTTACACACACACACATAGATACATGACTTTTAGTTGACCAAGGTCTAATTAGCAGTTGTTCAGGTTTCCAATATCCATCCAGGTTGCCCCTCCCCTTTGTGTTAGTGATAAACCTTACTTTCATGCTTTGAAACTTGCTCTGCATATCCTACTTACAGGTGCATAACTCAATCGGCTGTTAGTACAGCAAGACACCCAAGGAAGTCTGCCTATAAAGACCAGAGGGTGACTTAGCTAGCTGCTTGGCACCTGAGGCATGGCACTAGTATCAGTTGGGCTCTGCTGAAAATCATGGTGATGGCACCACGGGGAGGAAGCCGTCACATGGCCAGGGCAGAGGAGACCCCAACAGTGCCTTGCAAGGTGGCACCCCATTGACCTTAGGGTTTCCTGCTAGGCCCCTTCTAAAGGTTCCCTGCCATCTCCCCATTGTCAAGGTAAGGCCAAATGCTTGGCCTCTGGGGTGCGGCCATGCAACCACAGCATGGCCTGCATTTGAATACAGCTACAAGGTGCTTATAACTCAATGTTTAGACAAAGTTTACGCAAGGGAATGCAACTATATATGCATAACAGACTGCAATATAGAAGTACAAGAAAGAGTAAGTAGTGAGATTACAGGCAATGTTGCTACTTTTGAAATTTATGAGACAGAGACACAAAGGAAGACTCAGAAAGATGGGTAGATGAGCGCTGAGCAGACATTTGGAGCCCAGCAGCAACTTTTTTGTCCCATAATCATCAGCAGAGAAAGTGAAGACTTAGCAGGCTGACCACCGGCCCTTGGAAATGGCCTAGGGTAGGGGGGCTTCGGACAGTCATTTTTGCTGTCCAGTTATGAAATGATAAGACACTCGGCAGGCCAACACCATACAGATTTGAAAGTGTGAGTGAATGTAGATGGCTCCATAAAGGGAGCGAGGTCCTCGTAGCAACAGGGAGCTCGGTGGAATGCATCAGGGTTCTTTCAGGAAAGATGAAGACTTAGTCAGGAACTCCGTAGTGCACTACTGGCTTCACCCCTACCATGATGCTACAGATTTTAAAAACAATAAGTGAAAACCCAAAGGCAGATATGATCACTTTTCATATTTGAGGGTCCTGAAGATTCCATTGGATAAGAATGCAATTCAGAGAGAATTTGCCTTTCATTGCAGCAGCGCTCTCAGTGCATGCGCTGTGCAATGTGAATGCTGCTTCCACTGAGTCCTTGCTCTCTCTCTCTCTCTCTCTCTCTCTCTCTCTCTCTCTCTCTCTCTCTCTCTCTCTCTTTCTCTTTCATGTACTGTGAAATGGACTCAGAACCTTGTGCTTGCCAGGCAGACACTTGTGCCCCTGAGCTCTACCCCCAGCCCCCCCATTGAGTTCTAAATGTGATCATTGTGTGAAGTGGCTTGTAGTAGAAAAAGCAAAGCTGAACAGAGAAACGAGCGGCGGCCACCGTCCAGGCCTCTCCCCGAGCACCACGGAGTACAGTATGCGCTGCTTTCTTCAGTGAGGCAAGATCACATAACATAACGGAAGAGGAGGAAAACCGACATGCAGGCATAGACAGATCAAAACGCTCACCTCAACAAAAACCTGAGAGTGTTTTCTAAACTGTGGTATACAGCTCTTGGGAAAGAGAAGGAATTGATTTCTTTGGGACTTTCCAGAAAGTAGGAGGCAAGAACTGTCTGTCATAGTCTGTCGTCGCTAACGCCCTGTCCACTGAGGGACAAGCTCATTTTCCGCTTGACTGCTCAGCCAGGAGTGATGACTTGCACCAAGGAAACAAAAGAGTCACAGTAGAGAGCAGCCTCGGGCCAGCGCAGGAAGCACCGAGCCCCACCTTCAGTGCTCAGCAGAAGACGTTTTTGTCTGTGTCGTTAGGTATTGTGAAATAACTTAAAAATAGGGCTTTAAGATCCATCGTCCTTTTACTCTCTTCCACTGTATTTCACTTTCTCACATTTTATTGCCGATGCAATCTTGCTGGTAGGGAATTAGGGTGGCCTTGCTCAACACCAGCTTCCTCTTGGGAAAAGTGACTAGACGGAGGGGTTGGCCACAGGGTTGTGACACGAGTGATGACAGAGGAAGAGTCTGGCACATTTTTACCTCTTTCATTTTTCTCAGATCATTTGCATAACCTGGCGCATTTCTTTCTCTTTTGTTTTTTAACCCATTCAGTTGTCAGTTCCAGTTATCAGCTCCTTTAGGCCATTGTTAAGGCATCGTGCTATACAAGTAATAGCACTCTCCTCATCAGTAAATACGGTGAATAATAATAGATGAGTGATCTCTTCCTGAGATGCTCTCTTGTGGATCCTTACAACAGCAGTTCTCAGCCAGGGTCTCCGGTCTCCCAGGAGACCGTGATGCCTGGTGACAGTGGGGAGGGGGTGGCGTGCCAATGCTGTCTAGTGAGGTGAAGCCAGAGGTGTCAGCGCGTGCACACCCTGCCGTGTGCGAACCATGTAGTGTCATCATGTTCAAACTCCATTCACAACAGAGGTGATGCTGTGACAGTGGCCGTCACCCCAGCAGGTTCCCGAGATGTGAGTAGCCATGCTCTCTGCGCAGCTCCCTGCCCAGCCGGGTGGCTTTCCATTTCTCCAGCTACAGCTGGGCTGGGCACTCTCATGGGGGTGGGGGGCGATGTCTGCTGCCTCTGTGTTATCTACACCGACAGCTGCATCGTCCGCGGAGGAAATTAAACTGGGCCGTTGTGCTTGCTCCTTGGCAGACTGCGCGGATCATCACCTCCCGGCCAGCGCCGCTGCCACTGCGGGTGAAGCCTCCTGGCCGCAGGTATTTCGTACACTGCCGTGGGCAGTTGGCTGGCCTGTAATAACCAGGTGGCTTCAACCTCTATACAGAAAAAAATGGAAGAATTGAGATTTTAATATAGAGGTGACGTTCGGAATTTTGTTCTTCTTTTTCTGCACATCTATTTGTCTTGCCTTTTGGGCTTGCTGTCTGCATCTGGGCCTTTGGCTGTGTCTCCACCTCAGGCACATGAAGACACTTCCTTTCGCCAAGGAGACCAAGTTCTCCTCGTCTCTCTCTGGAAGCCTGCGTGCCATCCTGCGCCCTCCACATAGAAGAATCCCTCCTCTTTAGGTCCGGCCCCTTTGTGTTCAGGCCCAGATGTTCTGCTACATCTGTGCCACGTCTGCAACAAGCTAAATGCCAATCCTTTTATTTGGGCCCTGTGTGCGTCTCTCATACCATCCTCTAAGTGACCTTCCGATGTCACTGGGGACCTCTGGAGTGTTAGTTATATTTGTCTGGAAAATTAGACTATCTTTTTATGTATAAAACATCTTGTTTCTTAACAGATTTTGTGGAATTATGCTCTTGGAAAATAAATGTGCATCTCCATCCAAAAAGTAAAAAGTCTATATACCAAATGTTCCAGCTTATTGAAAGTATAAACCTGAAAGAAAATAAGAAGTACTGTGATTGTGATTATGAGGATTTTTTTTCCAATAGCATCTATGGTTTTCTGTGTTTGTAAAGCACAAATACTTCCCCATGATTCTAGAAATGGATGCATGATACTGGCATGGAGGGACATTTAACACAAGACTGAAGTAGTTCCTTTTAAAAGTCTTCTTAACTGATGAACAAAAGTATAGCACAGTACACATTAGTGAGATACTAGGTGAATCTCAGCATGCTGATGCACTGTGTAATGATCAAGTCAAGCTAAATTAACTTGCTTAGATAATCACTTCATTTGATATTTTGTTAGAAAGTGTCCCTGTGGGTGACAGCAAGTTTTTCGCTGGCAAGTGCAAGGCTCATTCTGTCTTGAGCCTTTTAGTGCCATTATCTGGCACAATGAAGTTTAGAATTATACTTAACAATTCAAAGAAATTAGTAATTAGATTTTTCCATATTCAATATATAATAATTAAATAATGTTGTCCAGCATCTATGAATTTAAAGAATAACCACGGTGGGCACTTATGTATGCACATATGTATGTACATATGTATGTACATATGTATGCATGTTTACATATTTATTTTGTGGTGTTTTAAGACAGGGTCTCCTTATGTCATTCCTGCTGATCTTGAATTCCCCATGGAGCTCCAGGCTGGCCTTGAACCCAGAAAATACATCATACTCCCAAGCATAAGAGATGATAGGCCTATGCCACCGTGCCTCACTCCTCTGTATTTTTAGGTTGCTTGGCTTTTTGCCAAGAATAGATATCCTTCTTTTCTCATTCTCTGATTGAACTTAGAATATTTGACAGTGATATTATGCACTTCATATTTTTCTTAAATTTTTAGGGTAATGTATCCATAGTTGCCTTTTTAAAAATGTATTTAGCACAAGGTCTATAGTCTACAGGGTCGCACTACATAGATTGGACCCAGTGATTCCTCTGTTTTCGGCCTCCTAAGCACTGTGACTATAGTCGGGTGCCAGTATGCCTGGTCTCAATCACCATCTCAGCACACATCAGGGGCGGGCCTGGCAGGGCATGTCATGCTGCGGGATTGAACCCCGGCCACTGCACTCTGCCTAAGCAGGTACTTTAGTCTGCTGACACACAGTTGCCAGCAGGGAGCGGAGGCAAGAAGACCCCAACTACATGAGTGACGTGACTAGTTCCAAGCGCTGTGAACAGCAGAGGTGGCAATGCCACACTGAGGGGGAAAGGTTGTCCATCGCGGTGTTTCAGGGTTAGCCAGAGCTGAAGAAAGACAGCTGTGAAGCCAAGGGGCTGGGCTATCTCTGTGGCCCTCTGTCCTCGGCCAACAGCAGCAGCAGCAGCAGCAGCAGCAGCAGCAGCGGCGGCAGGCTTGCTTTCTCTCACTGGGCCAAGAACACAGCCCAACCCCCAGTGCCTTCAGTGTTCACTCAGGGTACCTGAGTGGCACTTTTTGGAGTCCCCTATGCCAGCACAGCTCCCAACCACAGTGTCTTTGGTCTCAATGACTGAAGCCATTAACGTAAAGGCTGAGATTTTAGGCCGAATTTTCTATTTCTCTTGAACAACACCAAAGAAAGATTTTGCCACACTGAGCCTTTTCCTCCCCGATAGTAACCTAGAGACAATCTGGTCAGATGAGGCTTAACTTCCCTCTAATCCCACCCTAAGCTGCCGTGGCCCCATTATCTTCTGGCTGCTCTCGGCTTTGGGCTTATGCTGCGGCCCTGGTTCCAGTGATCCCTTGTTTGCATTGCTTTATGACTTCCTGACCTGCCCTACATTTGATCCTCTTGCCTTATCAGTGCCAGCAATTCGAGCATCACTGACCACGCTGTCCGAGTTGCAACAACTTAATAACAGTGTGCAGTCAGGTGCTCATGAAGTCCAGTTTAGGATCAATATTTGGAACTGCAAGTCAGTTCTTTTAGAATCATAAATTAGATACTATGGATAACTACCTACATAGTATATGTGTACGCAAGGAAATAAAGCTGAGTGTTACTTCGCTCTTCAGGAAATTAAAAATTAACAAATATTTATCGGTTACTATTCTTGTAGTGGGCTCTTATGTGTCGAGTCCAGAACAGCTCTCTGGGTGAGGAGCAGTGTAGGATGAAGAAAAGCAAGAGTCAGGATGCAGAAAGCTAAGGTCTGGTGGGAGGAGACCTGCAGTCCTGATGGGAGTGAAGGAACAGCCCAGTGACTGCAGGGCGTGGACAGTGCCGTCCACGGAAACCCCTCTGCCAAGCAACTGTTTGCCTAGCTCACCCCGAGTGCTTCCTGATCTGGGAGCTAGAGCAGCGGGTTCACGGGGTTTGCCTGTGTGTTCTGTGTCCTCTGAGTAGGCCTCGCTTTGGCCCCACACATGCAATCCCTCTCCAGCTTCTTATATTCTGCATCCACCAAAGCAATGCATATGCACTTCCGCAGTTTGCTGTTGCAGTACATGCCTGGAAGCTCATGGGCATTGCTTTGAGCTCCTTTTGTAAATGTAGAGACCAAAGGTAGCTCATGTTCTTCTCAGGCTGTCTCAGTAAATTTATTGTCGCAGTATTTGTATAAATTTTTTCTCTCCTGTTCTACACATATTTTGGCGGACTCTGTATGCATGTTATTACTACGGGTCACCTACCACAATGCAAAACCAAACATTAAACATTGAAAGAAGTGCTTCAGGCAGATTGTCAACATGGTGCCATCTCCTTGCTGTTGCGTCTTTGTTAGGCACCAGAGCTTTGGAGCTCACCTCCACCCCATACACTCAGGGTGACTCAGGCCTTCTTAAACCAAGACGCTGAATATTTGGCTTATCCTAAGAGCATGCTAAAGACCAGCCAGAATGAAGTGACTGCGATCTACTTTGAAGGAAAATTATATATCCTCTATGTCTCTAGAAGTATTCTTGCATTTTGTTCCTTGGTGGCACTAGGGATGGAAGCCTGGATCTTCAGAATGAGCTGCACCTTTACTATCTTTTTTTTTTTTTTTAAACTTTTGATCTGATACAGCGTCTCCCTAAGTAAGTCCCTGAGTCACCCAGACTGGGCTTAACTATGTAAACCTCCCAGAGTGCTATAATTGTAGGAATAATAATTATATTAGTACTATTGCCACATGGAATTTTTACAGTGCCCCTTATATTGCCATATACTAACAGATACCTGTATTCTCTAAAGAAATGATTATGAATGACTGATTAAATGAGTGAAAAAAATGGACTTGTCTAAAAGATATCTTGGTTTTCCAGATGGAAAAGATATAACATTTCCATTTCTGGAACTGTACCATACAGAGGGCAAATGTTTCACTGCTCTTGATTTATTTCACTCTGATTTGCATGGGAAGGACTGTTCTTCTTTCCTCCTGGCCAATGTGTGTTTGAAAATGTAGCTCGCATTGAGTAGTCAGTGAGAAGGCTTTTCCTCCAGTCAGGTTCAGTGCTGACCAGCATGCCCCCAGGGGGTGCCAGTGGGAGGGTCCTGCATAGGAAGGGCCCAGGGGGGTACAATGGCTTTGTATTCAGCCTGAGTATGTGTTCTGATTGGAGTACATCCCACTAAGTCACCCCTCAGTAAAATGCTGGACAGAAAAGCAGATGTAAGAATTAATCTAGATCATTATACTAAGTCATCTTACTGAGTCATTTACTCCTTAGACCAGCGGTTCTCAACCTGTGGGTCATGACCCCGGCAGGGGTTGAACAACCAAAACACAGGGGTTCCCTAAAACCATCAGAAAATACATATTTAAACCCATGCTATGCCATGGTGAAATGTTATTTATTGGAATTAGTAATAAATATTTCTCAACATATAATTAAATATTGTTTTTGTGATTAAACACTATGTTTAAATTATGTTTGATTTATAGCAATGAGAATACATAATGCATATCAGGTATTTACATTCTGAATCATAACTGTAGCAAAATTACAGTTTTAAAGTAGCCACCAAAATTATTTTTTGGTTTGGTGTCACTGCAACAATGAGGAACTGTATGGCATTAGAAAGGTTGAGAACCACTGCCTTAGACCAACAGTGTAGACATAGATGTTAGCCTTCTTTAACACAAGAAAACTGAGGCCTAGAAATAGGAAGCAAATGACTTGCTCAGTGTCTCACATCTTGTAAAGGGAAGAGCTGGGGGGAAACTCTCCAGGGCTGCCCTACAAGACTGCCTCTCCCTGAGCCATCCGGCTGGCCCCCGAGCGGGCTCCACCTTGGGGAGTGCTGCTGTGGCCAGGGAGTGTGCTGGCTCCTGTGAGCGGACAGCAGCAAGCACTCTGCAGGTCGGGGACTGAGGGGCGGGGCGGGGAATTTGCAGTTCCTCTGCTTGGTCCAACCATCAGTGTCTCCTATTCCCTAATCTCCATCCAGGGTTCCCAAATATTAATGTGAATCATGGGTCATGCTGTGTATGCTGCCTGGGCAGATAATTAGAAACCCTTATTACCTGTAATGTTCTTTAACATACAACTTTTTTTTTTTTTTAATTTAGCTGTTTCTATTCTCTTGAATGAAATCTATGGTGCCATTCATATAGTGAAATACACTCAAATCAGAAAAATAGTGTGTGCATGTATGAGCAATAATAGCAAGAACTGATGCTAGCCTCTAACTTACTTCAATAAGAATTGCTCTTAATAAGTACTTTTTTGTAGTTCTTCAAAGTATATACTCCAGTTCTACTCGGTGAACTCTGAAAAATTCAGAACTTTTAAGTGTAAGTGCTTTTTACCCTTTCATTTCTTCATTCTTTCATTCAGCAATATTCATACCCCACTTAATGAGTACTTACAATAATTTTAAAGATTAAATTTTGAAATATACTTGCTTGCCAAAAAGCCCTCATTTCTTTCATTTTCTTTTTTGATCCTCTGCTTCACAGGAATAATTTGTTTTGTGTTTTTTCTTCCTGCCCAGATGAATGTTTAGATTTGCATTAAGCAGTGGATTTTGCTTTCTTTTATTGTCCATCTCTCTCTACTTCGTCTTTGGTACACAGAAAGTGCACCTATGTATGAGGTACTGCATGAGGCCTTGGTGTGTGTGTGTGTGTGTGTGTGTGTGTGTGTGTGTTGTTTAACAAGCACTTAACAAGCACATCTTGGTACAGAGCATGCCCGTCTTCTTTGGTAGCCTCAGATGTCCTCATGAAACACTTTCAAATCACTCGACCGCATAGCACTTCGCAGATAATAAAACTCAGGACCCTCAAGCCCTTTCAGAGTCCTGGTCACGAGACACAACAGAAAATTTTAAATGTTGACATTGTCCTATGCATCCCAAGCCACCATATGCGCATCAAGGACCAGCAAACAGCGCACAATGGCCAGGGTCCTCAGGGCCATCACTGTCTGCAAAGCACTGAAGGATCATTAGAGAAAAACCACAAATCATGAGGCAAGACATGTTTCTATATTAGCATGAACATAAAATTTTTAAGGTTATTATGAGATTTCAACTAGTTTATTAGTATTTATTGCGGTATAGTGAAAGATGTGAAGTACATACTTTTATGAGTATTTGTTAAAAGATTAGGATTATGAATTTATCACATACATAAATAATTATTTCTAGAAGTGAGTCCTTCGAAGGACCTGACTGTTGGCTGGTGCTGCACCCTCACACAATGTCACCTCCACCCTTGATAATGACTCTGTGACTCAATTGTACCGACTGCAGATACAAGAATTGAGAGTAGAAGTCAGGGAGCAGCATGCGGGCAGCCTCCCTGCAAATGTCTCCTCTATATTGCCACAGATTCATCTGTGAGGAACAGCAAAATACACTTGCAACAATCACCACAACGTGTTCCACAGACTCCTGGGCTAATAGATCCCCGCCAAACATCCTAAATCTCAAAAATACACACAATGCCCAAAAAGTCCTTGGCATGTTATTTCATACTATGATGTCTGTTAAAGAAATAGCTAGTGGCGTGTGAAGCAGGAACACAAATATTAGGTCAACAGATAACAGCCATGAGGAAAATGAGTTTGGAAATGATAGAAAGGTGGTGAAAGCTTAACTTAGACAAATGTGTTTCATTAAGACATAACCCTTGTGTCAGAAATCCATACACTCCTGTGTTTTCTATTATTTTGGGGCCATTGGTATTTGGTGGCTAAGAAGTAGGGAAAGAACTCATGTTAGGGGGCCATGAAAAAAAGAAAGAAAGGCAGAAGGCCTGAGATAGGTTGGAAAGATGCTACCAGGTTCTTGGGTAACTCTGGCAACAGGGCCTCATTTTAATGTAATGGTCAAAGTGATCCCCATGCCTGTTGATCTGCTAACAGTGTGTGATTCCTGAGACCTGTGCTTCTCCAAAGGCAATTTCCTGACCAAGCAAATGAAGTAAAGCAGACTTCACCTTATCAACTATGCATCTCATCTGATTAAAAATAGTCCTAATGACTTTTTGCTGCAGTCCAAACATTTTGCTTCCTATACAAAAGTTACTAAAGCATTGAGAAGAAACTAAAATTATGGATGAATTATGAAGTTCAAAAAAAAAGATCCGTTATGAAAAATCCTAAAAGAATAAATAGAAAGTTCCCTCATGATTTGATGTATTTTTTTGAAAGAAAAGTTTGAGAATCTGAGGATTGCACATTAAATCACTACAGGGTTAGAGAAGGAACAGCGGCCATTCTCCAAGAGAAGTAGGATTAGTCAGAGGGGGACTGTGACACGTGACCCATCAGCTTTGCACATGTGGTGTGCACTGTGTGCCCTCAGCGCAGATGCTCTGGGGTTAGCTCAGTGAGGAGTTGTATATTTATATATGTAAATTTAGACGGAACAAGATTGTCTAGCTGTTCTAGACTCTAAGTCAACCCACCTAAACAAGGACTTTGGTACGGACTTCACCACTGCTCTCTAATGTAAGGGTTTATAATAGCAACCAATTTACCAAGAAAGAGCAGCGTTCATCAGTTAGTTGTTTTTGCAACCAATCCTTGCTGTTTGACAGAATTTCTACTCTGTTTTGTTGCTAGAATAGGGGGCTTGCCAGGTAGCTCAGTGGATTAAAGCACATGATTGGACAAACTCTCTCAGGCCTTGGGGACCGTGGTTTAATACCCTCCCCCATGAGACGTGTCCTTAAGGCTGCCTGAGCCAGCCAAAAACAAAACAAACAAACCAAAAAACCCTTCACAAGAACTTTTCAGGGGCGGGGGGGCCAGCGGGATGGCTCAGTGATCTAAAGTGCCTGCTTGGGAAAGCTTGGGCGGCTTCAGGAACCGCGGTTCGATCCCTGGCACCACATGCTGGGCCAGGCCTGCCCTTGGGGCGGGCTGAGCCGGCCATTAAAAAAAAAAAAAAAAAAAAAATGAGTGAATAAACAAACAAAGGTTCTGAAACAAGAAAAATAAATAAATAAATAAAATAAAAAATTCTTAAAAAAAAAAGTTTTCGGGGGCTTGTTGCTAGCACATCACAGAATCTTCTTAATGTGAATGTTTGCTCCTCCCTGTCTTCCTTGATAATAAACACGCTGTGTTGTGTCCTTGACTGTAGACCAAAGGCTCCCAAACCACCACTCCGTCTGGCTCCCAGAAGAAGGTGAAGAGGACGCTGCCCAACCCGCCGCCCGAGGAGACACCTCCTGGCTCCCCGGCCTCCTTTGGCACCAGCGGCACCCTGACCCGCAGGCGGATCTGCAGGACCAACACCATGGCCCGTGCCAAGATCCTGCAGGACATCGATCGTGAGCTGGACCTCGTGGAGCGCGAGTCTGCCAAGCTCAGGAAGAAGCAGGCCGAGCTGGACGAGGAGGAGAAGGAGATCGACGCCAAGCTGCGCTACCTGGAGATGGGCATCAACCGCAGGAAGGAGGCCCTGCTGAAGGAGCGCGAGAAGCGCGAGCGCGCCTACCTGCAGGGCGTGGCTGAGGACCGCGACTACATGTCGGACAGCGAGGTCAGCTCCACCAGGCCGGCGCGAGCCGAGAGCCCGCTGGGCGCCGAGCGGCCCAGGACCGCCCCGCAGGCCGACTTCAGCCCCGCCGAGCCCCAGCTGGCGCCACCTGCCGGCGCCTACGCGCAGTTCCCCTTCTCCAGCCCCGCGCAGCCCGCCCAGGCGCCCGCGCCCTACACGCAGCCCGCGTCCTTCCAGCCGCAGACGCTGTTCCACCAGCAGGCCGCCGCCTACCAGACGCAGCCGGCTTTCCAGGCAGTGGCCACGATGACCTTCGCGCCGCAGGCCCAGCCGACGCCTAGCCCGCAGCCCTCCTTCCAGCTCCCATCCCCGATGGTGGTGATCCAGCCCAAGCCGCGCCAGGCCGCGCTGTACCTGGAGCCCAAGGTCACTGCCAGCTACGAGGTGATCCGCAGCCAGCCCCTGATGATCGCGCCCGCCTCCACCGACGGCTCCTATGCGGTGCCCCACCTGGGCAGTAAGTACAACAGCCTGGACCTGAGGCTGGGCCTGGAGGAGCGGGGCAGCGTGGCCAGCAGCCCCATCTCCAGCATCTCGGCGGAGTCCTTCTACGCAGACATTGACCACCACACCCCGCGGAACTATGTGCTCATCGACGACCTTGGGGAGATCACCAAGGGGACTGCCGCGCTCGGCACGGCCTTCAGCCTCCACGACAAGGACCTGTCCAAATCAGACCGGCTGCTGAGAGCCGCGGAGCCGCGCAGGTCCCAGGACGTGACGGACTTCCTCGCCCCTCTGCAGACTCCCTCCAGGTTGCACAGTTACGTGAAGGCCGAGGAGGACCCCATGGAGGACCCCTATGAATTAAAGCTCCTGAAGCATCAGATTAAACAAGAGTTCCGCAGAGGGACAGAGAGCCTGGATCACCTCGCTGGTCTCTCGCACTACTACCACGGAGACACCAGCTACCGACACTTCCCCAAGTCCGAGAAGTACAGCATCAGCAGACTCACCCTGGAGAAGCAGGCGGCCAAGCAGCTGCCGGCAGCCATACTCTATCAAAAGCAGTCAAAGCATAAGAAGTCTCTGATTGACCCTAAAATGTCGAAGTTTTCACCTATTCAAGAAAGCAGAGACCTTGAACCTGACTATTCGAGCTATATGACTTCCAGCACTTTATCCATCGGTGGTATTTCTTCTAGGGCAAGACTTCTTCAGGATGATATCACTTTTGGCCTCAGAAAAAATATTACAGACCAACAGAAGTTCATGGGGTCTTCGCTGGGCTCAGGCCTGGGCACTTTAGGGAGCACCATTCGCTCGGCTCTGCAGGAGGAAGCGGACAAGCCCTACAGCAGCGGCAGCAGGTCTAGACCCTCCTCCCGGCCCTCCTCTGTCTATGGGCTTGACTTATCAATCAAAAGGGATTCTTCCAGCTCATCTCTAAGGCTGAAGGCACAGGAGGCCGAAGCCCTTGACATTGCCTTTGGTCACGCGTCTTCTTCGGCCAGAACTAAGCCCACAAGTCTGCCAATTAGCCAGAGCAGAGGGAGGATCCCGATCGTGGCCCAGAACTCTGAAGAAGAAAGTCCCCTCAGTCCTGTGGGCCAACCCATGGGAATGGCCAGGGCGGCCGCTGGACCCTTGCCACCCATATCCGCAGACACGAGGGACCAGTTTGGCTCCAGTCACTCGTTGCCTGAAGTCCAGCAGCACATGAGAGAGGAATCACGGACTCGGGGGCAGGACAGGGACATAGCGGCCTTCATCATGGATGACTTCCAGCACGCCATGTCGGACAGCGAAGGTAAATCGGACCGCACATCGCCCTGTGTCTTTCAGTATTTAAATTCTTCCTTTTCTGCAAGTTTTCTTTTCCCTGTCCAAGGATAGATTCTGCCTTTTTTAGTGTGCTTTTTGCATGTTGACCTCAATTTTTTTTTCTTGTACATGGAAATTTTATCTTGTATATGATTTTATGGCATGCTTTTCTTTGTTTTCACCTTGCTATTTTCACTGTGTTGTGTTTCTTGATTGCTTGGTTTGTTTTGTGCCTGCTTTTCTGAAACCATTATCAAATAATTTTATCAATAAAGTACTTAAATAACTTTAAGTCCACAGTTAGACAATTTCATTGTATCATTCTTTTGTTTTTTTAAAAAAATACATATTCGATCCTTTTTCATTAATTTATTTTAGTTTGTGAGATTATTAGGAATGCAGCTACTGAATAGCATTTGCTAGATTTTATAATAATTATATCATTTTGATGAAGTGAATGTTCATTATTAGTTCAAACAATGTGCTCTTTCTGAGCACTTAGGACCCTTCTCTGAGTTAGTATCGCGTAGAGTATTTTCTTTCTTGTTAAATTAATAACATCTGTTGTATCTGTCATGAACACTATCTTGACAAATCTATACACTATATATTACATGCTAGAAACTTTAAAACTAAAGATATTAAAAATAAAATATCAGTATATATGAAGCATTTTTTAGTTTTAAACTAAAATGTTTGTAAATTTCTTTGGGATCTTAGCTAATTGGAGTTTGGCCTTTCTGATTTGCCCGTTTCGCATTGCTTTTTCTATCATGCTATATATGGGTTTTGTCTTTAATTGTTTTGCTAGTTGTTAGTATAGAACATTCTGTTTAAGGTATATACACACAGCTAAGAATTAGTTTGAAGTGTTTTTTTTTGGGTTGGTTAATCATGGAGAGCCATAGAACTTGAGAATTATCTAATGTAAGTCTCCCTTTTGAAATAAGAAGGAAGCCATGCCAGGGTGGGAGGAGCCTATGCAGTAGGAAGATGCCTCTGACTCTTAATTGTTCTTGTGTATTTTACATTCCTTCTATGGCTTACATTTGATGTAAAGGAGGCTCCAAAAATCTAAGCTCCCATAAGCATCTCTCTTTTCAGATCTAACTTCTGCTTTGACTTGAAGGAAAATACATTTCCATGAAAATGAATTCTTATCTCTTGCCATATTTAGACACAAATGAGTTCAGAAGTCAAACCTAGCACTTTGCAGAACTGAAATAGCCATGGGATCTCACAGAAGACAGGCTACTTTCCCTGTGTGATTCAAATAAAAGAGACATTCTCTAATATGTTTCCTTCTTCCCAGGCTGTTGCTTACATTTATTGACAGTCATATAAATCAAGCACTTTGCTTGTATCTTATTTTAGCAATTGATTGAATAAATTGATACAGCTTAACAAAAATTTAATATTATTTAAAAATAGCCTTAAATATTTTCTGTACTTTTTTTCTACTCCACATTTTGCACACGTTTTTCACTGCTTTAGATTAATAGAGCGGTACTTCATTGGCTGAATCTGTAGTAAAATAACATCTCTAGAGGCTCCATGGCATGATAAGCATATATCTGGAAAGAATTTAGCAAACTCATTTATTTAGTACTCACAGATATTTTTAACATAGTGGCAGGTATATAGACATCTATGGGTGTCCCAGTATGGGGCATTTGTTTACATAAAACTATACCAAAATAACAGAATCTTCATTGTTCATGTCCCATTTATGTATTTGATGTACCTACACTATGATCAGGGCCATGAAAATTGTTTTTCAGACAGTGGATAATGAGACACATTGCAGCCCACATGATTCTGAAGTCTGTAAAGATGATACCGAAGAATACAGTATAAATGAAATTTTATGACAAAATGATACTTAAAATTAGGCAGATACAATTTTTTCATAAAGACTATATTAATATAGAATTAAAGAGCAGCTATAAAGCTGAACTTGATCTATAATGTGAATGAATTATGACGACCGTCTTTCAGAGCTGTGCACGCTGAGATGTTACAGGTCTTCTTTTTTCACACCATCTACAACATTGCTTTCTCGCTGTGAGAAGCTCTGCGCCACCCTTCTGAAATCTGGGGCTCACGGAGCATTTAAGCGACAATGTAGATGCTGTGTTTACCAGTCATGCACTTCCCGACATTCATAAACTCAGAGGAGTCGGCATTTCCTAAGGAATTTTCAAGAAATGCAGTCCTGTGTCTGTGAATGTCACCGTGATAAGCTGGAGTAGTGTAACCTGAGACTATTTAGTGACTTCCGACAAGAACTAGCTGCATTTAGATCCCTTGCTGTTACTGTCCTTTCTATGAGTTTAATTCAATTTAATTATAGACTGTACAGTATTTTTCATGTTTTACTCTGTAAAACTAATTTTTACTAGGTCATGAGATAAAATATAGACAGACATAATTTATACTACTTAACACATATGGGCATTGGCTTGAGGCTGGACTAGAGACAGTCACGTCATATTGGGGTCTAGTGATAGAGCTCTTTTGCTTAAGACATTCTTTCAATGTATCATGATTACAGGTCTCCCCACAAAAATATCAATAGACATAGTCTCTTTCCTTCTTTCTTTCTTTCTTTCTTTCTTTCTTTCTTTCTTTCTTACCTGGTACAGGGTCTTGCTACACAGCTAAGACTCATAGTGATTCTCTGTGTCAGCCTCCCCAGTGCTGGGATTACAAGTGTACCCCAGCACGCCTGGTGGCCAACTGGGCACTAGGTGAGCTTAGCATCTTGTACCGGGGACCAAACCTGGGCACTTGCACTTGCCAGGCAGGCACGTAGACCACGCAACTAGCTACCCAGCCCTATGTAGTCCTTTCAGAATATTTCACAAATATTTTATATTGAGAGGTGAATCATTTATATAATAATTAATAGCAGACCCCCACATTACTAATTCGTCTTTTACAGTTGTCTTAGTTACTCTCCTCTCATTGCCTAAACAAATACCCCACACTCAAAAATGAGGGAAAGAAAGGTTTATTTAGGTCACAGTTATAGGAGGTTTCAGTCCATACTCAGTTGGCTCCATGGTAGAGTGGCACATGGCAGAGGGCGGCAGTTCATGGCAGCAGCTAAGAGCAAAAGAGTGAGGGAGAAGGAGCAGCTCACGCAGCTGACTTCCCTTCCTTCCTTACCCTGAACTGCAAATCACCTGCCCCAGGGGAGGAGCAGCACCCACACCCACAACAATCAATTACAAATTCCAGAAGCTTTCCACAATGATTATGAATTCCAGAAGCTGCCCCATGATCGCATGAGGCTTTGCGGGGGGGGGGGGGTACCTATACACAAATCTTAACATTCCTCCCTGGACCCCAAAGACTCATGCACATCCCTATATGCAAGACATTCTAATCCATTCCCAAGAGTTGCCAAAGTCCCAACAGTTTCAGCATTGCTGAAAAGTCCAAGTCCCCATCTCTGTGAGCCCCTATACAAATGAAAGTGAAACACATCCAGCATTCAAAGGCACAGGATACACATTATCACTCCAAATGGTCCACACAGCAGAATACCAAGCATTATCACCAATACAAGTCCAAAATCCAGCAGGATCCAGGCTTCCTTCTCTCTTGGCTGAAGCAATCTATGGCAAATTGTTAGCTCCATGTGGCTCTGCCCTTGTGGCACTCTTGGTCATTGTAGCTCTCATGGCTTCTGTCTTAGGCTGGCTTTGCACCCTCTTTGCAGTTTCCTTTAGATAATCCATGTTCCTGGCTTTTCCAAACTTCTGGAGTCTCCACTGAAAAGGCTTCTCACTCACAGCTTCACACACTGCCCTCTAAGGGGCACACTGCCTGGCCTCTCAGGCCTTCTGAAATCATGGTAGAAGCCTTCTTAGCTTCAGGACTCATGCATTCTCAATGCTCCTAAAACCACTGCCATGTGGATGATGCCAAGGTCTGCTGCTAGGTGGAGCAGTAGCCAAGCTTCCTTCTCTTTTGCCTGTGGGCGTCTAGTACATGGATTGCTGAGCACTCTGACCCTGATTTCAAGGAATAAAGTCTCCATTCCATTTCTATTCTGTGACCTGGTGCTGCTGCCACTGTTCTAGAACAAAGGGCTCAGTGGCTTTTCCCTAAAGGCAAAGTCCCTGACCTTTGCAATTCTGAGGCTGCAAAGGATGGAAACCTGCCACCTCCTGTGATGCCCTCAGGCCATCTTTTCCATTCTCTGGTTCCTTCTCAGCAATGGAGATCCTCTTAGCTTTATCTTTGCAGTCCATAGCTTTACTAGCACTTCCTTTCTGGCCAAACTCACAACATTCTGAGCTATCCTTGATCTTCATTCGCAACATAAATCTGGCTAAAAGCCCCCAATAACAACCATGCCACTGCCCCAATATTTGGTTGCTTGGAAATATCTTTTGAAAGATTAATCAGTCTGCCATGCTTAATTTCAGTTTTAGGCAAAGTCTGTGGGCATCAGCAAAATGAAGACAACTTCTCTGCCAAGTCAAAACAAAAATGATCTGGAGGCCAACAACCAATGCAGTCTTCCCCAGCAGAAACCTCCCCAGACTGGTGTTTACAGCCTGGCTTTGTATCAGCCTGCTGGTCTCCTGACCTCTAAACAGAATCTCGCCTATAGAAGAGCCGAAGCTGGTCTAGCTCTTCACAAGTAAACAGCTTCTCCAAACCTTTCCTATCTCTTCCCATAAGCCATTTCCAAAGGCTTGCAATCCATATGGTCAGATGGAGCCACAGCAATGACCCCACTCTCGGTACCAAATTCTGTCTTAGTTAGTCTTCTCATTTTGCTAGGACAAATATCCGGCACTTAAATTAGTGAAGGAAAGGTTTATTTAGCTCACAGTTACTGGAGATCTCAGTCCATACTCAGCTGGCTTCAAGGCAGAGAGCACAGGGCAGAGAACAGCCTTTCATGGCAGCAGCTCAGAGGAAGAGCAAAGGGAGAGGTAGCAGCAGCTTAAGCAGCTAACTTCTCTTTCTTCCTTACACTGAAATGCAAATCACCTGCCCCAGGGGAAGTGCAGCACCCACACCCACAATAATTACCTACTAATTCCAGAACCCACCCCATGACTTCATGAGGCTTTGCAGGGACAATGGGACACAAACCAGTAAAGAAGTAAACGGGGGACCAGTAAAGAAGTAAACAGAAATTACCAGGCTCTTTAAAAGAGGGTGTGTTACTCTCTAGAAAAGTATTTAAATTAATTCAAAACACTTAGTTATATTTATAAAGTTTATTTTGTAGAACTGTGTCTCTTCCATGTTGGAATCACTTATAAATGATTGATATTTATGGTAAGTCTCTAGAGATGGTGACTGTAGAGTCCAGGACAAATGCAGATTCATCCAATCAAGACAGGCAATCATAATTGCCAAAAGACAAAATATGGATCAAGTTCAGGCTCTGCCTTATTGCTATGGACTGAGACACACAGAATATCATGTATATTATTAGGAATTCAAGACTCATTAGGAAAGTTACACATTCAAATTAATGCATATACCACATTATTCAACATAGTCATTCATTAAAAACAGTATGGATTATTATTTTCTTTCTGTGAGAAATATACAGTGGTTTAACAAATTAGACAAAAACAGTGTTAGTGTGGTTAAGGATAATTTAAGAAATTTTCAGACTGATGATTATTAAATGATACATTTTTTGCTTATCAAGTTCTTGTACACGATTTTTTTTTTTTTTTTTTTTTTTGTAAATCTAGCCAGTAGCTTTCAAATTAAGGCCACAATAGCTATTTTGTAGACGGTGAGAAAAAAGATGTATATCTATTCATGAACTTCATGGAGAAATTAAGCTTTATTTTGAAGTGTATTTGTCCTAGTTACTTAGCTTCTTTCTCTGGGGAAGGACTTATGCCACCCTTCACTCAGCTCACAAACATGCACGCCGGGTTCTGCCCTGTATCTGGAATTCATTTAGTGCTGAGGCATGAAAGGTGGAGACCAAGGTGACGGGCACCTGGCTCTGCGTGGCTTGCAGGTGCCGTGGGAGATCCGTGTGCGCGCCACAAGCCAGGGAGGTGCCGCCTGATACCCTCGTGTCTAAGTTGGAGAACACGCGGAGCTGGATGTCTCACTCTGTCCTGGGAAAGCGCTATGGCTCTACAACAGTGAAGCCCAGGCTCCCGAGGCCAGAGGTGGGCAGGGGTGCTGGCACCATGGACGTCCAGCTGCCAGCAAACGGGGGCCACAATCGGCCTGTGAACGGGGCCTGGGGAGTTTCAGAGGGAAGATAGGCAGGAGTGTGGAAGGAAAGGAAGCTGAGGACGTAGTTGGGTGTTTGGGAAACCAAGCCACATGTGAAGACGGATGGGAGCATCACGGTGGAGCCTGTGGATGGAGCCCCAGAGAAGGGCACTGCGAATGCCCCGTGGGAAGTGGCAGCTCCTAGGCCCGGGCTGCAGGGCCTGTACAAAGAACGTAGGTACTTAGCCCAGGTCAGAGTGCAGTGAGCTGCCACGGGGCTTCGACCCCTGCAGTGGCCTCGGGGATCCAGCAGAGTGGCCTGCCACGTTTTATGTAGCAACTGTGTACTTGGGATAGTTACATTTTCATAAAACAGTAGGTAGAATGGGATTTCATTTTTCTTGCAGTTCATTCTCAATCTAATCTATCTTTCTTTCTTTCTTTCTTTCTTTCTTTCTTTCTTTCTTTGAGGTTATTAGTAGAATATATTTATTAGGGGAAAGAAAGCTCCTGTCTGAGAGAGGAACAGAAGGGGGGTCCTGAACTGTTGTCCCCTCTCAATCTAATTTTTAAATTGATGTTTTCTTCAGAAAATACATTCCTTGTATTAAACATCTAATAGGTATATTTTTAATTAAGCAATCAAGTGCTCATGGAACACATGTTCCTAGCAATAATATTGCTAGAAAGAAATATTTTTGTTTTTTGTGAATATCATATTAAGCGTTTACTTTTTTCCCCCGCTTATGTGTGTAGTGAAGGGTCTCACTACGTGGCTCAGACTCCTAGTGATCCTCTTGTTTTCAGCCTTCCCAGAACTGGGATCATAGGCATGCGCCACCATACCCAGTCTCAGTGGCCAGCTCAGTGCACCCAGGGGGCAGGGCTGGCATGGTGTATAGTGCCAAGGATAGAACCCTGGTCCCTGCACTTGCCTAAGCATGACCTTAGTTTGCTGAGCAATTTTGCTGGCTTTGGTAGTATTTACTTATTGTCACAGCCAGCAAGGACATAGTAGCACTGGGCTTATGCAACTGTGGAAAAGTGACAGAAACTTCCATACTCAAGGAGTGCAGTTTCTTGTGGTTTTCCCTGGGGCAGGGGCTTGTGAGTTACATAAGGGTCTCACAAGTGGGGACCCATGGACTGTGCCTACCTAGGCAAGCGCAGGAACCATTGTTCAGTGCCTGTACCACATTCCACACCGGCCCTGCCTCTAGGTGTGCTGAGCTGTCGCACACCTTTAATCTCAGTGCTGAAAACAGGAGACTCACTAGGAGTCTGAGCTGCATAGTGAGACTCTGTACCAAACATATATATATTATATATTGTATACATTATATATATTATATATAATAAATATTATATATTTATTATATACATAATGGATTTCATTTTATCCTAATGGTGGTTTCTTTTACATTGCTCTGGACAGCATGCAGGTGACTGTAGCATAAAGGGACTTAGCACATGGTTACCTCTAACGCAATCATGAGACAGATGCTGTGATTCCCCTGGGCGCCTGTTGGAGATGCATGCATGCAGAGGAGCCTAGTCCCTGTGTAGTGTCTTTGCAACAGTGATGTTTCCTTGGTCTCCAAAGCCTATCACCTGCGTCGAGAGGAAACGGATTGGTTTGATAAACCCAGAGAGTCGCGTTTGGAGAACGGACATCTGGACCGAAAGCTGCCAGAAAGACTGGTCCACTCGCGGCCGCTGAGTCAGCATCAAGAGCAGGTGAGTGCTGAGCTGACTCTTGCGGTCAGTTTGCCAAGGGTCAGCCGTGCCCTAGGGCGGTGTTGGCCAGGGTCAGGTGTGGTTTAAGGGCAGTCTTTCCTTCACCAGCCGTGAGTGGCTTAGAATCAGAGCTGAGACCCCTGAGCGGGTGGCATAAGCACCTTGCGCCCCTAGCGGATGCTTAGCATGTGTGTGTGACATGTCCAGCAGTGGCACATGAGGACCACACGCGTGTCCTACGGGGCTGGCAAGGATGCTGAGGGCAGCAATTCTCATGCTTCCAATACTGGTCTACTTGGGAAGTGAGAGGGCAAAGGACAGGAGTCCAAGCCAAGTCTGCTGAAAGAGAAAGCCGTGGCCAGCCCCGGGCCAGCACGCGGGCTGGGAGCGAGAGCTCTACCTGATGCGTCAGGGTCCCAAGCTTCCAGCCCCGAACAAGGAACAGCCCAGGGACCAGATGCAATGTGTGCTCAGATTTGTTCCTAAACAGACGTTACTTATGAGGTAACTAGTGTGCTTGGATTTATATAACATTCCAAAGTTTCATTATGAAATTCAGGAGTCACCCTGCCTGCAATAGTACCTGGCCTCAGATCCCGCCTCCCGCCTGAACTCCCTCTTAGGCTCCCTGTGGCCTGGCCTGCAGCCACGTGGCATTTCATCTCACTCCCTTCTTTGATGCTTTAGTCATAAAAAGGGGATATTCAGCTCTTGGTACCAACAAATGCAGATATTTTTATTTGAAACCACACATCTAACAATTATTTATGCTCTTAAAGTATGCTTGAAGCAAAGGAATAACAGTAAAGTAATGAATGCAAACACTGGTTTATCTGCCTTAAAATACCATATGGAAAACACACATTAGAGAGTTACAAGGATATCTTTGAAAAATTTCATTAGACTCAGGACCATATTCCCTACAGGAATGACCAAATCTGAAGGCCTGCATTTGCTTCCTTTCCTATATGTGTTTATGTTTGATTTCTGCAGTTTTCAGTGGAAATCCAGCTCTGCATTGTGAACTCAATAGGTCACTTATTGCTAAGACTTTCCCTCCATCGCCCATCTATAAAGCCTGCCCTGTGCAGTGGTGTGGCCAGCACGCTGCTGGTCTAACAGGGCCTGAGCCCTCTGTCCTGGGCAGGGGCTGTGCTCTCCATGCCAGGGTCGGGCTCTTCCCTCTCCTCCGCCAGGACGCTCACTCCTTTCCTCTTGGGGAGCTCTGGGCAGCACTCTGGTGCCATGGCCAGGCCCTGGCTTATAGGAAGACATCCTGGTGCCGCCCCACCGCCTCCTCTGGTCTGGGTAGCAGCCAGCACTCAGCCTCAGGCTGGCAACACCTGGAGTGAAGGGCCCTCGGTCCCACCCAGCAGGGACAGACAGAGCTGTGTCTCCCCTGGAAAAGTGCTTAGAGTGCACCATTGCCTGAGTCAGCCTGTGCAGTGCATAAGGAAGGAGAGCGCCAGTGTACACACAAATGGTGAGCCAGTGCTGCTCATGGCTATGAAGGCTCAGCACAATAAGAAGGAAGATTCATTTTGAAATATTTGCAATTAAGGAAGGAAAGGAACACTATTCCGGGTGACCTGAGGTGACAGTGCTGTCCATGCTGAGTTGTAAGAAGACAAGGCCAAAGGAGCCCCCTCCCCTTGTTGGGGAGGAGCACAGTAGGCCCTCAGCTCCACCCCGGCCTTGATCCTGTTCCTATCTGAACTGCCGGCATCATCTGCCCTAAGTAGCAACAGACCTGAGAGCCACCTGCGCTATGCGTGGGAAGGCGGCCCTGCTTCCCGTAGGTTCTACATCCCATTGGTCATGATGATGGCAAATGAAAGCTTTTAACCTCTCTAGCGCATAGTGCTGCGTGCAGAAAACCTCAGCCTATGAAACTGGGGGTCGTGGTGCGATGCTGTGAAAGCAACGTGCATGCAAATGAAGGCGCGCATGCAAATGAAGGCGCGCATGCAAATGAAGGCGCGCATGCAAATGAAGGCGCGCACTGTCCCTCATGCTCACAGCATTGCGCCCAGCGATTAGGAGACCAGGGCCGGCTGAGAAAGCTGGGAGCCCTTTAAGGAACTTGCCCAACCTGCAAACTGTGCAGCAGACGCCCCAGGACATTATGCTGGAGTCACGCGGATCTGGAAAGTGGAAACATGACCAAGAGGCAAACAGTGGTTTCTCAGTT
Organism: Myocastor coypus; assembly: GCA_004027025.1. Lineage (NCBI taxonomy): Eukaryota > Metazoa > Chordata > Mammalia > Rodentia > Myocastoridae > Myocastor > Myocastor coypus. Next base: position 76,904 of record PVJA010001364.1, on the reverse strand, counting down.
TACTCCTGACCAAATGAGGGAAAGATGATATTTAAGAAAATTGTCATTAAACAATATGTGAAGTTAAAAGATATTTGAGCTGTCATGACTAATGTGCACCAAGTTTACCAAATTATGGTATCGAGGTAAGTTCACTTACGTGTAATATTGCAGAACTTTCAATGAATCTGGTATAATTTTCAGTAAAACAAAATCTTTAAATGCAGATTTGAGAGCAGAAGGAAGATACCAGGAACCGGGAGGAGAGCAGAGGAGAGAAACAGCAGGGCTGGCATGGGAGGCGAGGGACGAGGGCGGCAGGGACAGCAGCAAGGGCGAGGCAGAAGTCTCCATTCAGACGAGCCCGCGTGAGACTAGTGGCTTAGGGAGCTAGCGGTGGGGTCAGCAGCTGACTGCCTAGGTGTACTATTTTGTAACTCTGCAGACAATAGTTTTACTGTGGAAAATTCCTGTAACATTACTGCATTTACCAAGAATTCGCCATCATTTGGCAAGCATATTATATTTGTCTGAGGTTTTATTAGTTTATTTAATCCTAAAAAGAATAAAAGCTAAAGGCTATAACTTTAACTTGCATTTGTTTCAATGTCTATTTTACTTTTAATATCCAAGGTTCTAATCATTTAACACTAGATTTACTAAATTGACTTGAAGCCACCCATGTTTTCCTAGGAGCCAGTCTCCATGATATGTACAGACCTTTAGTTAGAAATGTTGTTTATTATCTTGGAATAATATTTCCACCTAGTTCTCAAATTTATTTTAAAGCAAGTATTGGTAAATACTCATATTTACTAAGTTTTGTTTTCCTTGTAACTTAAGTCAAAAATTTTCCTAAGGCCATAACAGATGCAAGATTCCATACTGACGCAGTCCTGGGCACGAACTTACAGATGCTCTGAGTATTCAGCGTCGGAGCTTTTATTATATCACAAATCTCACTTAAGAGCAAAGTTCCATAAAGGGTAAAATTTAAACCTTGATATCTTGGTTCTGTGCCTTTTGTTGTTGTTGTAGTAGTACTAGGGATCGAACACAGGTCTCTGGTTCCATTTTGCTTTGGGATTATTGCTTCACCTGGTGGTAAGAGAAAAATGGAGCCCATGGCACTGTCCTGTGCAGGGCCTCGTGATGAGACCTGAGCACACTACAACAGTAGCTATACGCATCACTGCTTTAGCTCAGGAACCTCTGTGGTCAGCAGTAACCCAACTACTGAATATGCAGAGGCTTCCAAAAGCACTAGAGCAGGTACAGGCCTTCTTCATGCACACACAGTTTCGCTCTACACACACTGATTGCTCTTGTAGAAGTATTGAGTGACATAATCCCTAGGGAGTCAAGCCCCCGAGATGTAAAGCAGGTCTTTGTACCTGTGGTGTCAGAGGTACAGCGTCACTGGGTCTCTGGGTGTCTTCACAATCGCTACGTAAACACTGGAAATTGAACCCGTCGCTCATTCCTAGGTCTCTAGAGTGCAACAGGGAGCTGCTGATTTTCCACGCCCACTCCCCTGCAGTCCTCGCTCCCACCAGTACACACTCCTCAGTAATAACCACATGCTACTGTCCTCACAGACGTCTCTCAGAGCCTGTTACACGCAGTCATTCCCCCAGTAGGACCAATCTGTTTTCACGACCAGTTAGTTGGTCCTACTGGGAAGGCCATAATGAGCTCAGAAAATGTGTGGTCGCACCATGTCACCACTTGAGAATGTTCTAGCCCCTCTTTGTGGGCTTAGTGGACATGCTTGAGAGTGAGCAGGCCTGGGTCTGGATAGGGCGGTACCTGTCACCAGCGCTCACCACACTGTATTCTGTCTCAGATCTTACAGATGAATGGGAAGGCCGTGCACTACATCTTCCCCCACGCGCGGATAAAAATAGCAAGAGACTCCAAGGATCACACCGTCTCAGGTAAAACATCCAGTCCTTTTCTTCCCATGTCAGAGTGACGTACGGACTTTGGCTCCAGCAAAATGACTAGTTAAACGTCAGAAAACCACCTTTTAGATAAAAATTGTGTTTAGGAAATGTCTACAATGAGCAGGCTTTCCATCTCAGCCCAGAAGACACTGATGGCGTGATCCTGTGCACGAGGAGCCACTGGCGGTGTGCATGGAAGTCCCTTCCTGCAGGACGCCTCAATGCTGCATGATTAGTGCTCTGTTGAGTAACTTGGCCAGTGCCTTTAGAGAGTGAAATATCTTTAGAAAATAAAAACCTCACTTGGTTTCTTCTAAGAAACAAACCCACTTTTATTTACTCAAGCCACGCATAATCAAGTACACTGATTTCTTCTTTGATTGTTTGTATTCTTTGACAAACCAGAGCTGATGAGGGAATACATAAACTTTCTTTTTCCTTTCTTTTTTTTTTTTTTTTTTTTTTTTGCCAAAATCAACCTTATAGTTTATTGTAGTATCTTTTATAGCCCAGCTCTTGTAATAAATTTTAAGTTGGTAAATATTTTTTTGTTTAAGAAAGTTAAAAGTGATAATAAAACAGTTTTAAAATAGGTCGGTAGGAGCGTAACAATAATTAATACATTGCATACTATTATATTCATAATAGTTGTTCAGAGTATAAGATATAGGCATGAAATATTATGCTAATAACATTAGCCCTAGCCTTTTTTCAATGAACTGAGATATACTAGCTGTATAACTGAACTTTTTCTATCTCTCTCTAATAACATATATACAATATGACAATATATACTATACAATATGATAATCTGTATCGTCATTTATACTATATATGATACTTTCCAGTTTGAAATGATTTTGGACTTCAGAAAGCAGTAGAGTCTGTTGCTCACTCTTTGTCCAACTTCCTTAATGCTAAAATCTATTTAAATCCAACCCAGTAATTTTCTCCAAGAAATTAACATTGACATAACATTACAACTTATGTAGGACTTGTCCAGCTGTTTTGACCCTGTGTCAGGATCCAGACCAGAATCTCATATTGTACAATGATTGTCCTGATTCCAGCTGCTCCTCCAACCTGACTGTTCCTGTGCTCCTTCCCCAGCAAAGACCTTGAGACACTGGAGCAACTGTAGATTTTTATTTATTTATTTATTCATTTATTTATTTTTGTGGGACCAGGGTTTGAACTCACGGCCTTGCACTTGCCCAGCAGGCACTTGTGCCTTGGAGCTATCTGCCCAGCCCCTAGATTTTTTTTTTATATCAGATACATAGACTATGATTTAAATCAAGTAAGAGGAAAGGTAAAAATTTTCAAAGTTAAGGAAATTTAAAAACTGAATGATCTATATTTTCATTCAAGTGCTGTATATTCTTTATGTTTCTTGAACATTATACAGCAACAGAAAATACAAATATATGTATCCACCGAAGTAGGCATTAATGCATGAATCAGTGTGCAGGCAGTAAGCTACAGTAGCAGATTGCTGTATTTTTTTTTTTTTAAAGCCCAGCTATAACAAAGAATACAAGGAGATAGCTAATCTGTTTTAATCATTATTAGAGATCCTGAACCATATGTTTTGATTAGAGCAGTTTTCCTCCCTACTTTCATAGAAAATGAATCCACTAGGAGTCTTGTGCTTTTCTTTGTCCATTTAAGGCTAGGGGGTTTCACTTGCTAAGGACAGATAATTCTTTCATAATTTTATTATTATGTAGATGGTACTGGGAGCACTGATGAAAATCCTGGGGTTGAATCTTAAAATCCGTGAGCTCCTTTTGTAGAAGTTATTGCTGAAAATTATTTTAGTCTCCTCCAACTCACATGCATATATTGGAGTAAGGCCAAAGTTAGTTTTCCAGGATGAACAGCGGAAATCTTGCAATCATTTTTCCTAAGTCATCCAGACCCTGTAGCAATGTATGTATTTTCTGCCAGTGTTATCTTCTCCTTCCATACTAAAGAATTACTCTTCAGCCATATTTATATAATGTAGTTCACTGTTTTCTTTTATGTCAACTAGAAAAAAGTTTCAAATACAATAAGAAATATGTTTTATTGTTCTTTTTATACATATTTTAATCTTAAATCTAAATTGTTTCCTCTGTATCTAGATTTTGCCCAGTTATGAAAGACTATTATTCTGAAGAGCATAACTGCTAGAGGCATACCATATCTTCTCTCTATATTCCAGTTTTTCTTTTTATATCTACCTGTAATAATAATAACAATTTTCCCTGTTATATTTGTCTTGTATTGATTGTTAAAGAGAATATTTTTCATGGCTCTTTAGGAAACATGATTCACTAAGTTAAGTGTTTTGAAAAAAAGGTGTAATATTTTCAAATGAATCTTTAGAATTTTAAGTAGCTTTAAATACACGAATTTTCAAGGATAAATCCAGAAATGATAACTTTATTTTTAAAATTTATTTTATTTTATTGTCTTTTTTTCTTTTTTTACTTTTAATAAGAAATAACAATGCGACAGCTTTGAAACAAGGTCTTGTCCTGCAGTTTAGGCTGGCCTTGAGCTCACTTTGTAGTCCAGGCTGGTCTCAGACTCACAAGGATCCTCCTGCCTCAGCCTCTGGAATGCTGGCATTCCAGGCATGCAGCACCACACCTGGCCTAGAATTGATAATTGTAGGAGGTGGTCTTATGCTCCAGCCAAGACCCTGGGCCACTGACCAGCTGGGCAAAAGTCTAGCTTAGGTGAATACATATTTTGTACAGAATTGTTATTTTTAGCTATGATGAATATTTAATGTTTTAAATGGAATATATGTTTATAAATTGAAAGAATATATGTGTTTATTAAATATAACATGTTTTATATTATATATGTATTAAGACCCAAAACATCACAGAGTATTTATATTGAAAAATACATCAGGGGCTGGGGAGATAGCTCCGTGGCACAAGTGCCCAGCCTGGCAAGTGCAAGGTCATGAGTTCAAACCCCGGTCCGGAAAAAAGAAAAGAAAGAAAGAAAGGAAAGAAAAATACTTGGAAGACCTGCTTCCAGACCTCTCCTGAGCAGCGCCCCTGCTCCAAGCGCGCCTGCCCCATAGCTTGTGCCTCCTTCCGCAGCCGCTCTGGAGTCCTTTCCTGAGTGTCGTCAGTTGTGGAATCCTGGCTGCCTCGATGTCCTGAGCTGATCTGAGGCTTTCCTTCTGGGGTCACTCTGGCTGTGGAAGCGCTGCAAGTCGCAGGGTGTCGTCGCGGTGAACGAGGCCGATGACGCCTCCTCTCACGTGGCGTCATCCTCCTTTCCTTTGAAGGCAGGGGCAGGCGCAGTCTCTGTAGTTGTGACCACACCCCATGAAGACCCTCAGGAAAGCGGACTCCAGAACTGCTTCAGAAAGCAGGAAGAATGATCGGAGAGGAGCATCAGGAGGGAGTATTTTGAAGGCATCGTTAGCCGTATGCCTTTTGCTATAATACATTTATTTTATTCCAACGTTAACTGCATTGTGATCCTATCTTGTATGCATTATGCAGGGGCTAAAGATAAGTAATGAACTTTTCCATAGCTCTCTGGTTGCCTTATTTGTGGTAAGGATGCCCTATGCCCATCCCGAGCAATGCTCAGAGACACGTGTGCTGCTCTTAGCGCTGGTCGCCGGGTGCTGGGTCCTGCAGAGATCTGAACGCAGCCTGGCAGCTGCAGTGATGCGTGCGGACTAGCTGCTCGCACGCACTCTGCCTGGAGCACTGCAGCGGGGAGCGAAGTCTCTGCTCTGGCCCTCTAGGCCCAGGGAAAAGGACAGCAGCAGGCTGTCCCACAGCCTGGGCTTTGATATCTCTGGCCCTTTAGAAATAGGCTGTGTTTCGTTTTGTTCTGATGCTTGTTTTGTTTTTGAGGCAGGGTCTCACTTAGTTGCCAAGTTGCCCAGGCTGAGATGAAAGATGAAGTCTTCCGGCCTCAGCCTGCCAGAGCCCTGGCATTGCAGCATGTAATGCTGGAACTGTGCTAGAGTTAACTGCTTTTATAAGACAAAATAAGCCCTGGCATAGGAAGTCTCTTGTTCCCAAAGGAATGTGGAAAGTGTCCCTAGTGTGTTTTCATGCTGGTCTCCTGAACCCTCTGAAAGGAGAGGTGTTCTATGCTTTTATTAATATTTTATGAGGCAAATCTAGTAGAGCATAGCACTGAAATATGAGAGACATCAGATAATTTCAATTTGCAAATAAAAGAACAAAATAATTTCATTTGTTGGACATGGGCTGGGGACATAAGAGCCTGCATGATAAATGCAAGGTCCTGAGTTCAGTTCCTGGGAAGGAAGGAAGGAAGGAAGGAAGGAAGGAAGGAAGGAAGGAAGGAAGGAAGGAAGGAAAGAAGGAAGGAAGATGGAGAGACAGACAGACAGACAGACAGAAAGAGAGGGAGAGAAGAAAAGGAAGGAAGGTTAATTGGAAAATAGCTTCAAAATGACAAAACATGAGTAAGGCATTTTCTTTTTAATGTTTCCCTTTTGGTGTTTTTGAAGTATGGGCCATGGAGCCCTCATGGTCCCTGCAGGACCTCTGGGAGCCGCAGGTCAAGGGGTCTCCAAGTCACTCCCCAGTCATGCTCAGCTGGTCCTCTCCATGCCCCTGCACCCTGCTTAAGGGTCCCCAGCCATGTGCTGGTGACACTGGGCACTTCTCTGTACCTAGGATGTGGGTGCGCACCAGCCTGCTCCTCGCAGGGTCCGGGACGCTGGCCGGGCCATGGACAGTGGGCGTGCATCCAGGTGGGCCGTGCCCCCTCCTTCCCATATCCTGGGCACTGGATGCGAGGTGTGGTGCCACATGCAATGGGCTGGGGCCTGCAGGTTACCAGGATGAGGGCTTCCAGGACCATGAATCCCGACTCCTTCTCCGCAGGACCGCCCTGGCCTTGTCCTGCCCCCTCTTCACACCCTAACCCTCCGGCAGGTTCCCACAGGCACAGGTGACTTCCGCCAGTGCCCCGCCTCTCACTTCTTTCTGCAGTTGAGGGCCTGGTGTGGAGTAGACCTGAAGAATACACTCCGAGGTCACCCTTCTCGTGAGATTTCATCAGTAAAATTGATTTCGTGTAGGAAGGGATCTTTCTAGCCAGGAATGCGTTTAGTGTTATTAAAAATATTTTATTGCTCCATTTTCATTTCTAATACACAGCTGTGGTCCATAGAAGCTGCAGCTCTTGTAGGTGCATGGTGGTGCTGGAGGGGTCTGCAGCCGCTCGGTTCAGCATGATTGCTTGGGGACGCTGGCACCAAAACTGCAAGCGACAGGCAGAGCCCCAAAACAAAAGAGCAAGGAGGATTTTTAATTTTTTCTTTAAAAAAGCTTGTACAACATCACATTTTTTTTTTTTGCAAAGGTTTCTATAATTCAAAGTCCATGCATTTTAAGTGCATATTTGTGAACACTCAGGTCCCAAAATAGAAGCAGTTACAACTGTAATTTCAGAAGGATCAGAGATGAAAGCCCGGGAATGTATAACATTTTGCTTTGTACCCACACCCATGCACACTAATGTATATATTACAGCTTTGTAATTATGCAGTGAGAAATATGTGAATAAACAATTAAATATCACATAAATTTTAGGAAATAAATAATTTACCTCTTGGTATGTAAAGTTCGAAGATGCGATGAATAGCTTTTTTGTTAGTGTACAATATTTTTCAAAGGATATTTATTCACATAAGCAGAAGGCAGCACAATGGAGGCCATAGATCGTGGCGCTTGGGATCATGAAGGCCTGGATTGGACTCCATCCTAGCACTTGCTTACGTTTCGAGGAGAAATGCTTCATTTGTGAAACGCAGTGAACTCTGTGTCTCCTAAGACCACGCCTGAGCCGACCACGATGTATTGTACTCACTACATCCTCCATAGTTATTCTTCTCTGCTTAGGGAAGAGAAAGAAGGCAAAGTACAGGGGTTAGGGATACAGCTCAGGGGCGCAGCACCTGCCTGGTAAATGCAAGGTCTTGAGTTCAATTCTTGGTCAAAACAAATAAGCAAAGAAAACAAACTGCTAGCCAAGTGTAGTACAAAAGATGAGCCTCTTTTTGTAAAGTTCAAAACCATATCTTATAATTCTGCAAATACAGGTATCTGGAACAAAGCAAAGAAATTCCTCTGGCTTTGCCAGAGGCCTTGTGTGCCCAGCACCATCAGAGCATAAATATCATAAATTATCAATATATATGTACACAGACAATTTTTACTTTGAATATATACATAGATATATGTGTAAACTTATACAATATAATTTCCCCAGGAAATATGGTAGTGGTCAAAATATGAAGCTGAAAGAAAATCATCATACTTTTGCAATTTATATTTTCTTCTTTCCCATTGTATATATAGGGGTACACATGGTGAACTTTGAAAATTAATTATAATGTAGCTCACATGTACATTTTAATGCAGTATGAATTACCTAGTGGATGTGTATTACCAGTGCATCTAAAATTCTCCATAAGAAAACGTAATGACTGTGTTTTGTTGTATTGTATATGGGCAAGGTTATTTATTTCACCATGATACTTGTTTTGCGTGCCACTTTTTACTCTTACAAACAATGCCACAGGGGAAAAATGTAACTACGACGTTGATTATTTTATTCCTTTGTACTACATTGCAAAAAAAAAAAATTATTGGGTAAAAGGGGAAAGACATTTTGGGTATTTTTAGATATTTTGTCACCTTTCTCACCAGAAGGTAATTCTTACCCATTTCCACTCCCAAATTAAGAAATTATTTTTTCAGCCACTATTCACTGTAGGAATGTATTTTTATTTTTTTATTACTTTTCATAAGCAATAATAATATGACATTTTCAAAACACAGTAGTATATTCACAATAATTGATACAATGCATATTATTGTCCTTATAGTAGTTATACAGAGCACAGGGTATAGACATGATAAATTTTCTAATTGTTATTGGTACAGAAAATTTCTTTTCTTTAAACTAAGAGAAAGTAGTTGTACACAGAGTCCAATGTTCTATAATTGCAGCGGGTTACTGGTGAAACTGGGAATGTTGGGAGCTGTTGGTTTAAGCCTTTTACAGCTCAGCATACTAATATACCTTTCCGTTTTGTGCCTCCTGGTTAAACTTTTCTGCTGGGTGGTTAAGGGCAAGTTAAAGCAAGGCCTGTATAACAAAACATGTAACTTTTGTATCTTCCAAGGTCAGTCAGATCCCTTCAGGATTAACTTTGAAACCATGTGCAGTGCTTTGCAGAACTGTTGTCAGTGTCAGCCATCTGGGTGAGGCATGGCCATTGCTTGACCAGTTTGGTCTCTGTAATTGCCTGACAGAATGTTTTCTCTCTAGGTGACTCTCCTTAAGCACACTATTTACCTTCAATTCATTTCCTCTGGCCCCATAATCTCCTTGAACAGAAAATTTGGGAAACCACTGACTTTTTGGATGTTAAAATGATTCCATTTTGACTGAAACTACTTCAGCTTTTCTTTGAATCCAAACTGGATGTCCAGTTAAATACCGTTTTTGGTTACATATCATGCATGACACTCTGTCCACGTGTAGCAGTGAAATCGCCTCCTTTCGGCTCTAGGCAGGGCACAGGGCACCTCATCCAGGAGACTCAGGACCAGTGGCGAGTGGTGAGTGCCAGGTGCCCAGAGTTAGGACACAGCACACCTGGGCTTGTGCTAGGGGACAGAGTGAGCAAGGGGCCGTGGCAGCAGCTGTGCAACATGAGAAGGCCCAGCCACCCTGGTCCTGCAGGACGTGGTGCTGGGCTTCCTCGAACACAAAGCCCCTCATGAACACACGGGTTCCTGGCCTCCCGGCAAGGAGGGTAGCTGGGCACGAGGACCTCATCCTTCACAAGCGAGGATGCACACTGAGCCTTAGCCTTATGCTTAGACCACCGTTAGCCCCACTTCCTCCTTCCCTTGACCTATTGAGATGGTAAGACACAGGTGACTAGTATGTTCTGTAGCACAGAGCATAGTAACAGTGTGTAAAAAGGGACCACAGCGTGTGAAACCTGGCCTATGTAGACCAATTAAGAGTGCATTCGGTGGGCGATATTGTCACCTTTAAAGTCGTGAAAAACACAGCACCCTTAGATGGTCTCTGTTTGAGGCAATGGTGCTGTTCTGTAACATGATATGCCAGTTAAAGAGGGACTGAGTAAAAGCAGGGTGAGCGACCAACTTCTCTGTGTTGTCGCCGACTCAGAGAAGCTATGGCCGCTGATCACAGAGCATTTCCCCAGCATCCCTCCATGAACATTCCATAGGATTTTTTTTTTTTCAAATCAGCTAAGTCATAGCAAAAGGTGAGTCCTCTGGACTTTTGCGTCTCTTTTCTGTGTCTCTTCTCTGCTTCTCCTGGAATCCACAGAGCAGCAATGGTGAAACTGTTAGAGGGAAATGCCCAAGCTGCAACCCCAAACCCACTTATTTATCACTACGTGCCGTAGGTTTGGCACCGCCGATCTGGAGAAATGACAGCTGACCTGAGCGTAGCCCTGCAGCTCTGGCCTAGCTGCTAGAACTTGCTGGGACCTGAGCGTAACCTATGAAGGGGCCCTACCCACCTCAGTCTCTCCTTCCCCATATAAGCTGGTGTTTACTCTCCTGTTTTAATGACAGTGACAAGGCGTATGATCCAATTAAAATTGCAAACTTTATTAGATATCAATCCTAAAAATAGAATAGGGTGCAGATTGAGTCTGTGCTTAAACTGCAGCTCCTTCTTGATAAATTTCCCTGATAATCGGGATTCCCTTCCTCAGTAAGAACAGGAGATGTTGTGGTCAGGGGTGCTTCCACAGAGACCTTGCCACTCCCTGGGCATCTGCCAGAGCAGTGCTGCTGAGGTCCTGCTTCTCTATGGAGAAGCTGCCCCACAGGCTTTGCTAGCTTATTTTGTGTGGCACATTCTTCGTACACTCTAGGAAAGTAAAGTGAAAGGAATGAGTAATCATTCCATGAGAAGAAACGGAAGACACTCAAGATACCTGAGCCATGGGAGACAAGACGAATTTAACAGTAATGTGAAATGCAAGAGTATGAATGGCAAATATATGGGATTAGCAGGAAGCCAGGGGAGCCAGGGGAAGGGCAACCATTTATATTAATGCACTAGAGTATTTTCTTGGCAAATAGAGTGATGAGGAAGGGAATAGAACATGAAGTAAAGGATGAGGATTTTTTGATATATTGTCTATTTTTATTGTCAAATCTGCTGCTCAGATTAATAGATACAGTTATGTGAGATTAGACTTTGTTGCATATTACCACATGCTTTCAAGAAACCTTAAATATTTGTTCTTTTCTTTTTTCTTTTTTATTACTCTTAATAAGAAATAACAATATGACAGTAAGGATGAGTTATAAACTTAGCTTTTCTGTGAGGGCAACCTATGACAAAGTTGCAACTTTTCTGAGTCTCAACTGGTTTACCTGAAAGTAGTAATGCATAGTACCTAACTCAGAGTAGAGAGGGTTAAAGGCTACTGCAAGAGAGCTGCAGGACTGAGTCTGACACGAGAGAGACTGGAAACGTGAGTTACTTCCACCTGTAAACATGATTCTGGAATGATTGAGAAAAGCCAGACAATATGTTCAACCTAAAACAGTGTCAGCAGATTCAAGTCGATGCTGTGATACATGATGTGCACAGTGTAGAATTCTATAATTAAGGACAGCATTTGATAAAATTAAAAAAAAAATCTATTGGCACAGGTACAAGTAGAACAAGCCCCATATGTTCACAGTTGTATATTTTGAGCTGTTTTGACAATTAAGAGATTAGTAAACCTGATGTAATAGAAATTAGATGAAAATAAAATAAACAGCTCATTTTTTTATTTGTTTGTTTAAAACCTAATTTAGTGAGATGTTCGAACATGTTTTTAATCCATTTTTTAACACCATGTGCCCAATTTGTTGTCTGTTCCAATACCATAGTAACTTTTAGGTAATGAAATTAACCAAAAAAAAGTGTACTCAGTAATTGTTCAGTGAGCAAACATCCAGAAAGGTCGGGAGAGGTGGTTGAACTACTGAGAGTGCTTCCCTCAGAACAGCAAATTCATTTTGATGAGCACAGTTTCTGCCATAGTATAAAAATAATCTGGACACCTGGATTCTATTCATGTCCTTAAAGTGACTCTGCATATTTAGAACTTTCCTTATGAATCAGTTTCTCAGCTCATCTTGAAAATCGTGATCATTCTTAGTATGTTACAAGTCTTGCATCTGTACTGTTCTTTATAAATCTCACGCCAAGATATTTAATATTAATTGAATTAGTTATTCATTTAAACTTAAAATGAAATTTATGTTTGCATGATAATGCTAAAAGACTTAATGCATTTCCTCTTGGCAATATATGATAACTATAGGAGCATATAGTCATAAAAACTGATGCAGCACTAGAAAAACCAGAAATCGCACTGCTGCCCAGCTCCTCAGCGGAGACTCTGGGTTGGAGCGTCACCAGCGTCAGGCGTGGGCTGCCGAGCCAGCGCGGTGGCCTCCCTGCCCTCCTGACTGACGCATGCTCGCTGGCCCCAGAATCTTGGCTGTTTCTTCTGTCTGTGACCCCATGGCGACTGCTCCCTGGTCCTGTCCCTCCCCTAATGGGGAAGGAGCGCCTGGATGGTGCCACCATCACACGGATCGGATCCTGAGCCAGGCGCCCTGCACACGCCACACCTGCCACGTGTCCCCTGAAGCCACTCACTGCGGGCCGTCCCAGGGAATGAGCTGAGTTCTTATCCTCACAGACACTGCCTTCTTCCTGTGGGAACTAGGACTCTCCTTATTCCTCTAAGATCTAGGGAGATAATGCCATTTTGAAGGTGTTTGTTAGGGAGAAAGCCCAATCAACGTACGTGCATTATTCTAACATAATGAGCGCAACGGTGTTGCTCTCACTTGGAGAAAGGAAGGTGCAGCCTGCATTCTTCATTCAAGCCACCTTGGGGGCCACTGCGCTATGCACTGGCTGTGCACCTTTTCACAGAACCTTGGCGTTTCAGGCCTGAGACAACAGAACTCTCCTGCACCATTTGTGAAGGGCAGGAGGTCCCTTTCTCGTGGCCCATGCTCCCACTGAAATACTTTGTCATCTTGGCGCTGCTCTAACTCCTACAAACTTATGCTATTTATTGCACAAGTTTTAGTACAGAAGTAAGGATCACACATATTCTGTGCAGATAAATCTCAGAATGCAACTTTTATCCTTGTTTTAATTTTCTTTCCCTGCATAGTGAACCCAGAGGTTTAAGACAGCCACCATCAGTGTCTCATGGGGTTCATGGATCAAGGGCCCAGGCAGGCTTTTCCCAGGTGTGAGCATCAGGCATGATGTATCAACTTGATGGTTAGGAAACACCCAGTGGTGATAAAGTACTGGCCTCTCTGAATGAGTGTGCAGGCCTGAGTCAGATGCTGTGCATGGTCCCTGGCCTGGCACTGCTCCTCTGTTCCTCTTGGCTGCTGTAATTCAAGCAGCTTCACTCTGTCCTCCCGTTCTGTCATGATGGTCCTGCCTTAGAGCCAGGGAAGCACGGCTTGTGAACCAAAGTTAGCCTCCCCCACAGCTGTGCATGCTCAGTATTGTGCGAAGAATGGAACAGCGTATACAGAAAATTGGTACCACAGAAGTGTAGTGCCAGCTGTAACGTTACCTGACCATGTGGTTTAGAAGTTTTCAGCCCTCAGGATTTTGAAAAGACTTACAGGTGTGTGTCTAGAGAAGCTATAAAATGCTGTCAGCCAAGCCTGATGAATACGTGGGTTGATCCATCTGGACACTGGTAGGAATGTGGATGCAAAGAGCCAGGCTCTGGAGGTCACAGTTGGGCACAAAGCCTTCATTCACAGTTGGACTGGTGGCAAAGTGTGTCACACTCTGGCAAAAAAAAAAAAAAAAAAAAAAAAAAAAGGAAATAAAAAGTCAACATTGTGCCCACAGTCTGAGACTTATAGGAGATGGAAATTAACAGTGGTGGATCGATCTGGTGAAGACATTTCAAGGCAGCCCAATATTAAGGCCGTGGTATGAGTACTGATGGTTACTTGTAACCAGAAGTATAATGAGAATTGAGGCCCAAGATAGGAAAGAGAAATTGGAAAAAGATTGGTTCAAAGTGATCCACCTGTGAAGTTGAGGCCAAAGAGGCATGATTGCTCAAGAGATTATCCCTATTACAAAGAAATCAGCTGCTTTGTATAGGGACAGAAGACACCTCAGAAATCAGCAAGACTTCACCCATTATGAAACTCAAGCATCCATAGAACATCATCTTTTCCTTTGAGAGCAAAGCCCCTAGGACCACTGATGAAACAGGGCCACCCAGGGAGTTGGGAATCCGTACAATTCCTTTTTGCCCACACTGCTGTTGCTGGAATCCAGTTCATCGTGGTTAGAGGATTTCATCCCCATGTTCTTGCTGGCTGGTAACAGGATTCCAGGCTTGTACCCGGAGTACAAAAATATTTCACTCACTGTGGCTCTCTCTTTGCTGCTGACACATGTGTCACTTTGCTTCCTGAGGACCAGCAGGGGAGCCGTGGCAGTCTGCTCAGATGAAGTCTTTCATGATCAAGGTATTGGCGTCCACCACTTTTGTCAGATCCTATGGATTAAAACAAGCTGCAGGTTCTGCTGGCATCCAAAGAGGACGGGTGACACAGGAAGTGGCTCTCTGGTGACGGTGATGAGGCACATCTATTATGACCCCATGTTATTACCAGAAATACACAAGAAGGACCTAGTTCACAAATTTGAATTGTATTACTATTTTTCTCCCTTATGTTTTTATAAATAAAACAGGCGTATATTTTGGAAAATATTCTCTGTCTTCATGCTAACATATGCTTAAATTGCTTTATTTCTATTTGCGTTATAAGATTACCAAGGCATCTGCTGATATAATATTTTAATACAGTGAGTGGCCTCACTTCTGGTCCTGGTCTACCTTCAGTGAGATAGATTAATGTCTTACTCTGGCAGATTAATTCCTTATAATTTAATGTTAAAGCCATACCTATAAGCTAACCCTTTCTATTTTCATAGTGTCTAATTTTATAGCAAGCAGTTATTTTTCAGGCCCTGCATAGTTCTGTATGTAATAAGCTTATATTTAGTTGTGCTATGTGGAAAGAACACATAAATCTTTACTCTTTATGTTTCTGACTTGACAATTGTCCTAGGTAAGATATAAATCAAAACAAAAGGAGATGTTGGGTCACTGCATAAATGATATTTGCATGAACGTGGCAGACCTGTGTGATGTTTACTGAGAAATATCTCTGAAATATATCAAGAGGAAAAAATTCCATGTATTTGAGCTAAAACTGTTCTGATATCTCATCATTTGACAAATGTTCAGCAAAGCCAGAATGCAGCGTCCTCGGCTTCAGTCCTCACTTGCCTAATTCATGTCCAGTGTCAACAGTCATGCCAGTCAAGTGGCCGCCCAACCCAAAATTACCTCATCCAGCAATGGCGGGGCCTGGCAGCTCTTTAGCACAATTTTGATCCCATGTAATACTTTAATATTATGTGCATTACATTTAAGAAATACAAACTCATTTAAGTTCATAAAAGTGGGAGGTGAAACATGCTATTCAATTATTTCCAAGTGTAGGAATGTTCTCCCTGTATGTGAACACATTTGAATAAAGGAAGAAGGTGGCAAACAGCTATGGCTGAGTACGGAAGCTAACGCCAGTGGTGCAGGGCACTGCTTGGTTCGTGCTAAAGTTGTCTGCCCTGGGGGGGCAGGCGAGCAGTGGGGTGATCGACGTGCATCGTCATGCTCTATAGAAGGTTTATCTCATAACAGGGAAAAAAGTTAAGGAAAAATAGTGAAATATTCTTTAGTGCCTCAAATCCATGATTAATGATAATAATTTTAAGTTTCATAGAAAAATTACTATGGCTTTTTGATATAATTTGGTTTACTTTGCTAACTATTCATATTGATAATTTGTAACAAAATTTTATAGGTAGAGTAATATAAAGTAAACTTTTTATAGCCTTCCAAATATAAGCTACATGAGCTGGGCGTGGTGGCTCATGCCTGTAATCCCAGCACTTGGGAGGCTGAGGCAGGAGGATCTGTGTGAATTCGAGACCAGCCTGGGCTACAAAAGTGAGCTCAAGGCCAGCCTCAACTGCATAGCGAGACCCTGTCTTAAAAAGAACAAATATATATATATATATATATATATATATATATATATATATACACACACAAATATAAGCTACATAAAAATAGTTTATCCTTTGGGGACTTCCATTGATCATGCTTGGTGTTTTAAAAGCATTAAACAGAATCTTTGTTTTCTTTTGTCCAACTGAAGGTACTGAGCTAGGCAACACATTTGCCTTATGCGTAACTTTGTTACGAATAATAACCTGACTTAAAGGCCGCTGTTCATAAGGTGTAGCCTATTTACTAATAAGAACTGCTTTTCCTTGATACTTAGGTGTAGCCTGTGCTATTGTTAAAATTAAACACCTTGACTACCTCTGCATCGGGGATCTCAGTAACTCTTTGGAAGACAGCAATGTGTAATACAAAACCCATGCTTGAATACCTCTCGTCTTGGTATTCTAGATGTCTACAGCTTCTAAGGTCTTATCAATTATTATTATTATACTCTCTTTAAAAGAAATTTCAAGAAAGAAAAGAATTAAGACTTCTTGAAAGCAAGTGCTAATATGCAGCTATTTGTCCAGTCTTGCATAACTATATCTGCTAATATGAGCAACATATTTGATGATTAAAAACAGGTAATTCCAGACCCTGTTCATTAAATGGTGATACTTAGAGATTTAGAAAGGCTATTTAAATTGTAATTCTGAAGTTTGTAGGAGTGATACTTTTTTTTTTTTTTAAGTGATTTTGCTACTCTTATCATTGAACCTCTTTTCCTCCATTATTCTGTTCCCCACTGACTTGGCATTCTTTTTAATGGAAGTGCCCCATTCTCCTGGCAGCTGGCAGCTGGCATGCATGGTGCTGTGCATGCAGGAAGCCCAGCGCCTGGCCCATGGGGCGTATGGCTTGCAATGCAGGAGCAGCTCATCTGGAGAGGTAGAGGGCAGCAGTTGCGTCAGCACTGATGACGCCCTGAGGCCTTGTGCCAACAAGCTCCGCTGGCTGCTTGGACTGAGCTCAGGCTTAACTCATTTAATAGCAGGTTATTAGCTTTCACTCAACTGTATTAAATTTATATCATAAATTGATTTCTGCTGAAAACAACAGCGTCGGACCCAGAAACGTGTGAGGAGGCTCCCCACAAAGGCCAGGCACCGGTGTTTGTCCTTCTGTGCCCTAACACCCTGGCTTTTCAAAGCAGTCAGTTTGCTTTATTTTAATCTATCTATCTATCTATCTATCTATCTATCTATCTATCTATCTATCTATCTATTTTTTCTCTTTCTTTCTTTCTTCCTTTCTTTCCTCCTTTCTTCTTTCTTTCGTTCCTCCTTTCTTTGCTCTCTCCCTCTCTCTCTCCCCTCCACCCACTCTCCATCCCTCCTTTCTTTCAAGGCAAAATCTTCAAAATAATCAGATCTCAAAAGGTAAAGTGGGAACCTGGAGAGGAAAAGATGGGGAAAGAACAAGTTAGAAAGAAGGTGAGCAAAGGTGGAGAAGGCATAAAGAAAGCCCTTTGGGGTTATCACACCGACCAGGACAGTGAGGTTTCCCCTTTCCAGAGCTGATCCCAGCTGATGCTGCTTCAGGCACTTGGGTGTTTCCACTGGCTGAGTCAATGCGGGCCCTAGGAGTGATTTTGAAAAGTAAAGTGGGATACTATTACTCTAAAACATTGGTGCTCTAACTTAATATCATTGTCTTCCTGAATATCAAACATCTTAGACTTAACTTGGACTTGGTATTTTGCATCAATCATTGATATTCTAATAAATCCCTATACAATGTGATAAAAGCAGTTACACATTTGTACACAGATATTTAGAAATATAAGCTCGTACCAAATTCTAGCCTGTCCATCCTTTGGCATTTTTCCTATTCTCTTACTCTTGTTTAATACCCTTTTTGGTTTTCTTGTAAACCAACCATTCTTCTGGAGGGCTAAGAATATAAATTTACAGACCAAAAGTTAGAGAAAAAGAAGGGCTACAAGGATAGCCAATATTTTGGCCCTAGCTCTTCAAGATCAATGAAGACTTAGGACAGAACAGAACCTGTGCTATAACATCTTATTACTCAGTGGTTTCCCACATTTTCTGTCCAAGGAGATTAAGGGACCACAGATGAAAGGGATTGCATTTTCTGTCCAAGGAGATTAAGGGACCACAGATGAAAGGGATTGAAGGTATATAGTGTGCCTAAAGAGAGTCACCTAGAAAGAAAACATTCTCTTGGGCTTTCACAGAGAGCAAACTGGTCAAGCAATGGCCATGACTCATCCCGATGGCTGACACTGACCACAGATCTACAAAGCACTGTACATGGTTCCAAAGTAAATCCTGAGGGGATTTGACTGACCTTGGGAGATACAAAAACTACATTTTGTCATACAAGTCTTGTTTTGCCCTTAACCACCCAGCAGAAAAGTTTAATCATGATGCATAAAACATAAAAGTAGTGTAGTATGCTGAGCTGTAAGAGGCTCTAATCAATAGCTTCCAGTATTGCCAGTTTTGCCAGTAACCCACTGCAATTATGGGACACTGGACTATGTATACAAATACCTTCTCTTAGATCACAGAGAAGAAATCTATTGTACTAATAACCATTAGAAAATTTATCATGTCTACACCCAGTGCTTTCTATAACTACAATGAGGACAACAAAATGCATTGTATCAATTATTGAGAATGTAGTGCTAACATGTTTTGAAATGGTTACATTGTAATTTCTTATTAAAAGCAATAAAAAAGTAAAGTGGAAGAATGGGGTTTACAAATGCAATAGCATTTCTTAAAATCTGAGATTTTGAAAGAATTTGCAAATGCTGTTTCAATCTCTGGGATAAGTTTCAACTTAAAGCAGTGGTTTATCATGCCTTCATTAACACAAAGGACTCTGCTTTCTTTTAGAACTTGTGGTAAAATACCCTTGACATTTACATGTGTTAAAATTTATGTTAAAACATACAATCTTAGAACATACACAGCTTAAATCTATGTCAAATAGATTTCTCATAATACTTACTCAGTCTCCTTTCCCTGTGGCTAACTGCGGGAGAATCTGTGGAGTGAGGAGCCATCTACCGGGTAGCTTATTAATCAAGAACTCTTCTGTTGTGCCACAGGCAGTGTTAATTGATGAGTTAGTGTTGAAAAGTCAAGAGAAATTCTTTACCCTCTGCTCGCAGCTTCACAATGTCCTGGCATCATGCCAGCGCAGATTATGGTATCACTTTCTTACTCTGTAAATATTCTTTCCTAAACAGTCTTGTAACATATTTGGTTAAGATGGGCAGTGCCTTAGTATATGACTGAATATGGATGAATCAAAAATTTATTTGTTAATACAGCTTAATAATTATAGATTGTGTATGCTCTCCAAAAACTTTATTTCATGTCACCTCTAATTGAAATCAGAACAATGTGCTTCGGTTATCTATGTCTAGTTAAAAATCGATTCCTTTGCTAGCTCCTTGGCCCCAGATCCACTGTTTGTCACCTACAACTGCAGTAGCAGTATCACCTTCTTTTCCTAATAACTTGTTACTTTATCAATACAGGTAATGGATTAGGCATTAGGATCGTGGGTGGCAAAGAAATCCCTGGACACAACGGAGAAATCGGAGCCTATATCGCCAAGATTCTTCCTGGGGGCAGTGCAGAACAAACTGGGAAGCTTGTGGAAGGTAAGGCTAACCAACTTCAAAGTAGGCCAGAGTGGATGTGCTCACGTCAGACACACCCTCACATCGTGTGTGGCTGTGCTCTTCCACTATGTGTAGGCTGCCTTCTACGCTGATGGCTCGCTGTGGAATGCTGGGACAGCGTGGAGAGAAGGTGCAGCCACAAGCGCGTGCGTCTTCTCTGAAACTGCATTGTCCATTTGGTGGCTGTGAGCTTCAGGAGCATGTCGCTTACAAAATCAGTAATTGTCCAGGAGATTTTACAGACTGGGGTGATTTCATTAAGAAGCACTTGTATTTACCCGGAGTAATGTTGTATAAGTACAGAACATACTGCAGTCAGACCTACAGAAGTTCAAGATTCAGGGAGCTAGGGTCAGGTGATATCTGCGACCTGTTTTTGAAAACAGCATCTTTTGAAACTCTGCCATGACCATAACCTTATATGCGCAGCAGCAGGGGAGCTTTCTGGGAGGATCGCAGGACCGCATCCAGGACAGACCATGAGTCTACAGAGTTTAAAATATTTATTCTTTGACCA
The DNA here is from genome assembly GCA_004027025.1 of Myocastor coypus. Classification (NCBI taxonomy): domain Eukaryota; kingdom Metazoa; phylum Chordata; class Mammalia; order Rodentia; family Myocastoridae; genus Myocastor; species Myocastor coypus. The sequence goes on along the minus strand of PVJA010001364.1, from coordinate 56,589 downwards.
CGTAGAGAAAATCTGTCAACCCCAGTACTCAGTATGCCTACTCTTAGACATTCTTTGCAGAATTACTTGATAAGAATTTTGAAATAATGCTCTTGACAGATGCGGCCTGTTGTCCAAGCCAATACATTTTTATCACTCTTGTTCAGTGAAGTATAGCTGACCTCTCAAAATGCATATTGATACCTTTAAAGTGTCAGCCAAATTACGGGGTCACTTCCATTGTGCAAATGCTCTCCCTGGACAGCCGGTGACCTGCAAGCAATACTGTTTGGCATTGAACATTGTGTTTCCTGAAGTAGATATAATCTTTCAACTTTCTACATAACATTTATTTAAAAAGCATTTTTCTGTCACTTAATACTTTAAATTTCAAACTTTTAAATTTCATTCCATAGTTTAAATTTTGCCTATTGAAGCTTAAAACTTTAATTATGTTAAAAATTATCCACTGTCATTTTCTTTTCTTTCTTTCTTTCTTTTTTTTTTCTTTTTTCTTTCTTTTTTTTTTTTTTTTTTTTTTTTTTTTTTTTTTTTTTTTTTTTTTTTTTTTTTTTTTTTTTTTTTTTTTTTTTTTTTTTTTTTTTTTTTTTTGTAGGACTGGGGTTTGAACTCACGACCTTGCACTTGCCAGGCAGGCACTTGTGCCAAGGAGCTATCTCCCCAGCCCCCATCACTGTCATTTTCTTAAATCAAAATGTTGAGACCTAACAGGAATGCCCTCAGGGATTTAGAGATGCTCTGAGAATAAATACAACTGGAGGCAGGGTTGGTTCGTCCCCGTTTTGTGCTAAAAGCAGCTGGCCCCACCCTAGGAAGCATGCTGTGCCCATCCTGTTGTAACTGAAAATTCAGTTCCATCATGTGGGTACCTCAGACAGGCTGAAGTGGAGAGACTGACAGTGAGGAGGTAGACAGTGCTGCAAGTCAAGGCTACCATGGCCTAGTTTCACTTGCTTTAACATGCTGGTTTTCCACTGTATGAATACATAAATAACTGAGAGTATATTGTTACAAATGCTGTAATGGCACTGATAAAGCAGTGAAAGTTAGGAGAGCTTCCAGGCAGCAATGCAGGCGACTGGTGGACCAAGAACAGCGGCATGAGCCATCGGTTCTGCAGGGCCTTCTATAGCTGCAGCCCTTTCCGTCTGCTGTTAGGTGCTGCCATCTAGTTAGGATGCATGGACCAAGACTTCAGGGTGGGAGTGATAGCGTTGCTTTAGCATGCTATACTCTTGAAAGAAATTGGAGAATCAGTTTTCACTTGAAAATGAACACTGTAAGCCAAACATATTAGTCCACATCTTTAATTTCAACACTTTGGGAAGCTGGGGCAGGATGATCACAAGTTCAAGCGCAGCCTGGGCAAATTAGCCAAGTCCTGTCCTAAAACAAAACAAAAGAAAGCAAACAAAACACCGTGTTGTTCTTCCAGTGAGAAACAGAAGGGGTAACCAAGGACCAAAGTGCATAACAGGTACTTTTTTCTGGGTTCTGGGTTCTGTGTTCTGTGCTGGGAGTTTCCTGGTCTAGCCCTATTACACTATTTTGTAGTGATTTTTTCATACTCAGTTGTGACATATAGTCAGGAGAGCCCATATATGTGGTTATTGAAAATCCTCTAGGAATAATTCTTGATGCTTTGAGCTTGCCCTCAAGTTTTAGAATCAGGTTGTCAATTTTCATGAAAATCTGTTGAGATTTGATAGTGATTATGTTGATGGTATAGATTAATGTAGAACGTATACTTTTACTTACAGTCATATTTATGACTATAAAATGCTTGCAATGCCAAGTCTTTGGTGAGAGACCCAGTGGTTATATTCTGAATCAGTAAAGTAAGTTAGCTCATAAAGGCTAAAAATAAGTACATGGCAACTGTTCAGCATATTAAGAATTTTGTGTCTTCGTACCAATTTACAACATTATTAGTTCTCTGAAGAAGTCAAGTAAAGATACTTAAAAAACAAAATTGGAAATGTAATGGATAAATCTAATGATTTATCTGCACATTTTCTTCTGATTTTTATTTAAGCAATACATTTCTTGGCTTCTCCAAATTAGTTTATCTTGGTTTTGCATTCTGATGTTATAGTTATGAAATACATTGCTGGCATGATACTTGCAAAAATTCTATAACTCTCATAAGAGAACTATAAATCCATAGGCACCAAAAATGTCTTTTATCCCATGAGCCAAAAACAATTCTTATGTACTGATAGGTTGACTGCGAGTTAATTTAGTAAAATCTTTCGAAGTTAATTTATATTTTACCATTACACTGGAAAAATTTGTTTGGAAGGTTGTTTGGACATAGGATAGGAAAAGAAGGTTAAAGTATGAAGTAATTTCAAGAACATTCATAGCAAATCAATGGAAAAATGAAATGGCAGTGCCAAAGTTACACCAAGGTGATCCAGTGTGTGCTAGTGGCTTTATGCAGAGCTGCGTGTCACCTTGCAGACCCTTAGACCTGTGCAAGAGTGAGGAAAACCGTTGCCTTCCCTGTGCTCTCACAGGAGGGCTGTGCTGAGTCCATTCCGACGCATGGATAGCTAAGGTCCTTAGCTTATAGCGGCTTCAGTAGTGTAGGATGGTGACTGACACAGAGCTAATCAATGAACTCTTCTTAAAGGTGAATCAGTGCTTCCTGGAAGTTGGAGCTATTGCAGACAACCAGTGACTGGGGCGAGTGTGATGCTCTGGGAGGGATGAGTCTGCCTTTGGAATCTGCTGTGGAAATCCCTGCCACGAAGAAGCCCATGGCAGAACTACTGCCCGTAGCATGAGTGAGCAGCCTTCCTGTGTAGCTCAGGGCGCACACACCACAGCAAGAAACTCGCTGTTTGGGCGCCTGCTTTTCTAGCCCATGTGACAGATGGCATTGCAGTGCCAAGCAAGACTAGAGACCAAGAAACACAGTGCATGGGTGAGGAGCCTCCTCGTTGCACCTCCGAGTGATGGCCAGGTTCAGGCTGGTCTTAGCTTGAGTCCCCTCCAAGTGCCCAGCCACTGCCATGTCAGGCACCATGACACAAGAGGACACTTTCTGTGGATATGCAGATTTCCTAATCAATATTTGGTGAACTGACTAAACATTAGAGAAAAAAATCGACTTGTTGGTGCTTGGACTGATAGGCTGTAACCTATGTGTTAGCTTGCAGCATTATCCCAGCTAACACAGCAGGATTTGGGTGGTTAGTTCTATTGCTGGGACAGCATCCTTTTGCTTATCCCTTATCCATTTGTTTCCTATATAACTGAGGAGTCATGATCTTTCTGATAATGGCCATAAGAGAGCTTGCTCATGGTCTTGTTTTCATACAACAATACTGGGACAGCCTGATAGCTCGGCAGACTAAAGCTCCTGCCTAGGCAAAGCTCAACGGGGTTCAATACCCAGAGAGCTGTGCTGGCCCTGCCCATAGTGCTTGTAATCCCAGTACTTCGGGAGGCTCAAAACAGGAGAATCATGACGAGTCCAATCTATGTAGTGAGACCCTGTAGACCCTGTACACCCTGTGCTAAATACAGGAAAAAAAGAAAAGAAAAAAAAAAAAAGAAAAGAACAAGGAAAGAGCAATACTCACAGTGCTAATTTCATTGCTTGTTTTCAACAAAGACAACAGACCTCAAAATATGTGTAGGTATTCATGTGATACTGCTCCTTTATGAAAATTACTTCAGTAATTTTTTCATTTGTGAAATGAATATGCCATATATTACACTCATCTTTAATGAACTTGGAGTCAATATTTTGTAAGCCAAGACATTCAATTCCTTTTTTTTTTTTTTTGGTCTTTTTTTGAGGCAGGGTCTCACTATGCAGTTCAGGCTGGCCTTGAGCTCACTTTTGTAGCTCAGGCTGGTCTCGAACTCTCACCGATCCTCCTGCCTCAGCCTCCCGAGTGCTGGGATTACAAGCGTGCGCCACCACGCCCAGCTCTCAATTCCTTCTTTAGCATCTACACCAGATATCTCCCCACCCAACAGCTCTAGCATTCACAATGATATGTAGCCTGTGTGTTTTTGATAGATAAACCACAATTTCAAATGACGAGCTAGTACTTCACAGTTGGAAAACTTGTCTAACTTTTAGCACCTGGGTTTCTCAGTTGAAAAATTGGAGTGCTAATAGTCTTTCAAACTGTTGTTAGATTTTGAAAAAAAAATTATCAGAAATATGTAGTGTTCGACACATTCTAAACAATGCAAACCTATGCTTACTTTGAACTTTGCAGATCTTTGATGCGGTGTAGAGTACCTGCTATGCCAACTGTAAACTCTGTATCCCTTTGTCTTTAATAATGGGCCATTCCCAGGTCTGACTCTGCACTGCAGGAACATGTGACATTATTAACGGGAAAGCCTTCAAGCTTGCAGCCAGAGCACTCTGAATTAGTGCCATTCTCATAAATGTCAGCAAGCTGCTTGTGTTTTCTGAGTCTCTTTTGATCTCATCTGAACAATTAAAGATGTTTAAGATCTACCTTAGAGTCAAAGTAAGGCTATTCCATTAAGGATAAGTGCAGTTATTTTCATGGACCACCAGCAATAATGCGAGTCCAGGTTGGTCTGTAAGGGCACATTTAGCCGCTAGAAGTAGTCGACCTACCAGTGTGGGGCAGAGTTTGATCAGAATCTGAAAGAAGAAAACTACAACAAATCTGAAAAGCTAAGGACAGCTCGTCTTTAAGAACCGGAAGCCCTTGACTTCTCCTAGGGGTGTCAGCGGCTATTTCCACGAGGTGCGCGCGCACTGCTCAGTTCTGTGCGGTGCAAAACGCATGGTTCCCAGGCAGAGCTCACAGCCCTGCGGCCCTGCAACACCAGTGGTTCCTGATCCCTGGCAGAAGCTCTAAGAGCTGCTCCAAGCAGAGGACGAGCCTGTGCACACACTTGTGCAGACCCATCAAGGCTTTTGTGTGTTCCACACCGGCATTTCGAGGTCTGCTACCTTCCACGTGTAGTGCGCCCACCCAGCCCTCGGCGTCCGCGCTGACGTCTTACTCTCAGTTCCTGTGATGAGTCAGCATTCTTCACATGCGTGCCCAAGCCGCGCTGCAGATGCTGGCTCGGGATTTCTGTTGTCAGCCTCGGCAATTCACCTCTCAGGAGGACAAAAGGTGGCCACGAGCCACATTGACTAATGTTTATGAAGAAAAATCACTGCTTAAGATTTCTTTCTTACGAACTATGTGCTTTTGGAAACATTGCTTTAAGTATACGACTTTAAAATGAAGTTTCTGTCAGTGTTGTGCAGTGCCTGGAAAGCTTGCCGCAGTGAGCTGCGCCAGTGGGCATACTGGGCGGCACTGACTGGGACAGTCTGGTGCTCCACAAACCTCCGCCCCCTTTTTTTTAATCACAAGAGCATTTTCTGAAGATCGTACTTAAGGTGAAATCGCTGCTCTTCTAAGTTCTTACTTTCTTCATCACTTTTTTGGCTTTCAGTCTATTTCTAGTTTCATTCATTTGCTCAAGAAACACACGTACCAGGGACATAGGACAGCGCCAGTGGGGCTCGGGACCCGGGTGCGCAATGCAGGCAAGGTGTGGCATCACACAGCACGGGTGTGAGCGGACACGGAGGACTGCGAGGCGCTGAGCCTGGCCCACCAGGACGACAAGTCCTGCCCACGCACCATACCCGCAGGGAACCCCACAATCACTATGTGTAAGGCTACCTGGTTCAGCCCCGCGGCCCCCAGGCCCCATCCTCACTGGCCCTGCAATCCTGGCCTGCGCCCAGCCTGACTGCTGCTCAGATCCGGTGGCTGGCCCCTGAGGCTCTTCCTGCTTAGCTGAGGGGTCCGTAGAACCCAGTGTCTCCTTTGACAGCACTGTTTGTGGGCTGAGTGAGAGTAGTTTTATCTTAATTGAATATATTAACTGATAGTGATTATGCAATTAAATCCAAGAAATTAGCTATCAAAGAAGTCAGAACAGATAATAGTTCTAGTGCAACTTAATCATACAAGAACCCTTTAGAATGTCAATATTTCTCAATTTTTTTTTTTTTTTTTTTTTTTTTTTTTTTTTTTTTTTTTTTTTTTTTTTTTTTTTTTTTTTTTTTTTTTTTTTTTTTTTTTTTGTCTTTTTTTGAGACAGGGTCTCGCTGTGCAGTTCAGGCTGGCCTTGAGCTCACTTTTGTAGCCCTGGCTGGTCTCGAACTCACACCGATCCTCCTGCCTCAGCCTCCCGAGTGCTGGGATTACAGGCGTGCGCCACCACGCCCGGCATTCCTCAATTTTCATACCAAAGAAAATACCTTGTTTTTTAAACTGTCATGAAATGTCATTTCAAAGCTAAGATTTTTGTCTGTAAAAATAGCCTTAGATACCTACCTTATCAATTTTATTAGCTTGCTCTGAAAATGCAATGGGAAAAGTCATGAAAAATTACTTTGTCATTGGCTTTTATTAAGGGTCTTATATTGGTGCTGTCGTATAAACACAAATGAAGGGTTATAATTTCATTCTTTTAACCAAAGGACTTCCTATTACCCAGTGAGCGCATACTAGTGTCTCTGCAAGTCATCTTGCTCTGTGTCACCATTGGCTTTATAGTTGTAATCATGCTTGCTTATGGGTTAGGAAAATTACTTCCCTACATGTATTTTGGAAAGCCGGAGGGCAAGTAATAGAACCTGTTCTCCATCACTTGACAGATGCGCTGCTAAACTGTTTTTCTTGTTAGACAATTCTCATTTTTCAATGGAAAATCAATTAGTGTACAATATTGTATACAATGTAACATTGACTAATAGTACTTAAAAGTGAAGTCCATTTATTAAAAGTGAGACGTTTAGGCATGGAATTCACCCACTAGATGGCATTTATTATTGACTGAATATCTATCAGAGCAAAGCCCCTCCACATCAAATCTCACCTCAGCCACCCCACCCTTAGGAGTTTGTGCAACATTCTTTGCTATTTTTTGAACTTTTACTCACTCATTTATCCATTCACTAACATTCTTTTTTTTTTTTTTTTTTTTTTTTTTTTTTTTTTTTTTTTTTTTTTTTTTTTTTTTTTTTTTTTTTTCTATTTTTTCTCCTTTACTTCTTCCTCTCTGGAGCAACAAATATAACCCATCTGATGTCTATTGTTTACTTGTAGGACACACTTAGTTTACATGCATGTCATAGAACCCACACAAACACCGTTTCTCTATAGAGATCACACGATGCTTCTCCCCTGCCGTGGCTTTGGAGACGGACCTGCCTCCTGGTGGGTGCCCCTGCTACTGCCCGAGGCCTCGGGCTTCTGCCAAGGGCTTTCACAGCTGGCTTCTCTCCACTCCCATTTCTCCTGGCTCCTCCATAACTGTGTACCCAAGAGGAGAATCTCTGCATGTCTGTATGCTCCACTTAACGGGCTCCTGCCAGCTTGTGCTCGCAGAGCTTCCTCCCTGCGGCTCTTGTCAGGACACTTGGCGCCTCCTAAGCAGTGCGTGGACCGGCTGCTGTTCTGTGCTCATCCTGGTTGGGCTGAAGGTGCCTCCCTCCCGGGAAAATCCCGCTCTGTTCAATGAGCTTGCTTTCTCGAGTTCTAATTCACTGTGGGCTGCTGTATCAGTGTTTCCTTCATGTTGATCATGGAGTGACAGTGAACATTACTGCATGTCTTTTCCTTCATTCTGCTGATGTTTTGCGTCAAATATATTATTTTTGAAGTCCTGGGGTATTTAATTCTCAGAATGTATAAAATCACTTTATGGAATAAATATGGAGGAATCCCCAGGTTCCGTTCATGATTTAGTATGGCTCGTAGAGGAGTTGTAGGAGGCTGCTGAGAAGGACGGGGAGACTTTGTGGGAGGCTACTGAGAACCTCTTCTGTGAGTGGTTCTCTGTGTGAAGGATCAAGGAGCTCGAAGAATGCGCTCGGCGAGAGGTTTGGCTGCCAGCTGTGGGACAGTGTGGGTCACGTGTTGCAGTGTCAGACAGGTATCAGAGAAGGTTCCAGCTAGCAATAATTATTCAGCAGTTTTTGAAGTAATACTAGAGAGCTTCTATTTGCTACTAGGTGCATAGTTTGTCTCACTGGACAAGTTTTTTTTTCTTTTTTTTTCAACTTGCCATTTATGTTGAGATTTAAAACCTGGAACAGCTAGATTCATAGAAGAAGAACTAAAATCTAAGACTATTTCTTGGCAAAGAATATGCACCTGCACAAATATGGCAATGCAAGTTCTGAATTAGTTTTCTTAACTTCAAAGTCATCTGTTTATCAATATATTTCTGCTCTGCCCTTAAGAGTGCTTTCTTTTCCTCTTTCAGGGTGTGCCATAGTTCTCTTTACAGGCATTGTCACTGTCTATTATGTAATGTTCTCATTTTGTGTGCACAACAGCCTGAGACTGTTGGAATAAACCCAAAGGCCACCTGGAGAGAAAGTTGTCGTGGAGTAAGGTATAGCGAGCGGCGTCTGCTTGTGTCCCTCCGTGCCCTTTCTGGCTTCCTCTGGTGCTTTCCTGTGGCCTGGCACATTTCCCTTCCTGGACTGCAGCAGGCAGTGTGTCCTTCCCAAGGCATCCTTGGAAGACTCCTGTCGCATTGGTTAGAGTTTTCTAGAGAAGGTAGCAGTGGACAATAGCAAATTTCACAAGGGGTAAAGCTCATTAGAAAACCAACTGTTCAGTAGTTATTAAGTTTTCAGGAATTATGCTATATTTATAACATACAGACATTTTCCTCCAATAAGAGTTATTCCTATTCACAGGTATTTTGGCATTGAGTTGGGTGATATCACCTACTTTTTTCTGGTTCACCTACCCACATCTTAGGGCCCTACAAGTCATCCTATCAAACATCCCTGAATTATTTGGAAGCCCCTAACATGGACCAAGGGGACTACATGTAAATTATTTAAATATGGTGTTATTTTCTTCTTGTATAGGGCTGTCTCTTTAGACTGGTGAATGTAATGCCCTGGCCAGGCCAGCCAGATGACTTACAGGACTCAGTGCAAGTGAAGTGTGGGTGACTCGTTCAGACACTATTAAAAACACCAAGAGAGCAGCAGCAGACCATCGTGCTGGGCACCGAGTCTCTCTGCTCACAAGCCTGCGCTCCTGCACTGGGTGCAGCCCGAGCAGCTGTGCTGCCTGCAGCTTCCTGCTGTTCTGTTCAGAAATGTGTGGTGTGCAGTGCGAGAAAAACTCAACATGCATTCTGTTGAATCTGGATAGACTTCAGGTCCCTGTCTCCAGAGGGGAGCTGCACCAGGGAGTCTTGATGTTTTTCTCAGACTCCCATTCCATGATAAAATGTGCAAGTTTGTACTCTTTTTTTTTTTTTACTTTTTGAGACAGGGTCCTTCCATGTAGTTCGGGCTGGCCTTGAACTGACTTTTGTAGACCAGGATGGCCTCAAACTCACACCGATCTTCCTGCCTCAGCCTTCCAAGTGCTGGGATTATAGGCATGTGCCATCATGCCTGGCTTGCATTCTTCTAAGAGTTATCCCACTAAGGGAAAATTCTGCTGGTAGCATCATGAGTGCGTGTTGTCCAAGCAGTATATATTCAGTAGTGTGCTCTTCATAAATGTGCAAACAGAATGCATGAGTTTGAAAACTGAGTTTTGGGGAGCTAAAGTTTGCATGCTGTGTTAAATTTGCTGTGTACGCAGGTAAGTGGCCGATGTCCAACCGTGGAATGTTCCAGAGAACTTCGAATGCGTCTTCTCTGAGCAGGTGTGCCGAGCTGGCTTTTCAGTGCAGAGGTAGCTGCCCCTCCTGCGCACTTAGAGCAGAGAACACACACATCTGATTTTGCCCTTCCATCTGTCCTTCCAGGGATGCAAGTACTGGAATGGAACGGAGTTCCCTTAACGTGTAAAACCTATGAGGAAGTGCAGAGCATTATCGGGCAGCAGAGTGGGGAAGCAGAAATATGTGTAAGACTGTGAGTTTTTCCCCATCTTTTTGTTTCCATTTTTTGGCTATTCACGGCTCTTTTAATTTAAAATTGTTAAGGTGGAACCTTTGCCAGGCAGCAAGTTCTTCAGTAATTACAGAACGAAGCGAATACAAGGCTTATAGATTTCTTGTGTTCAGAACCAAAGGCCAACGCATGGGCAGAATGCAGCTAATTTAGTTTGGAATAAATCAATAGCTCTCTCTTTCATGCACTTATTGAAACATGCTTCATTTAAACAAAAGTCTGAACCCATTTAGATTCCATGGATGTATAGAGCATTTAAAAATGACCTTACATTTAATCCATAAAGATTTCACCTTAAATGCCATTTTTATCAGCTCTGACTTTTAACAGCATTGCGAGTATCTGCCGGGAAATGAGGGTGAGCATGCTTTGGAGTTGCTTCTGTCATAACCACTACTCATTTATCTACCGAGAACGATCAGGGCAGACGGAGGAGAGCGTTTTCTCTCAGGCGTCCTTGACTTCACGGGTTCTGTCTTAATTCTCAGGGATCTCAACATGCTCTCCGATTCCGAAAATGCCCAGCACCTGGAACTCCATGAGCCGCCCCGAGCCGGTAGGTGCAAGCCCTGCTTTCTCAGCACGGGGGCAACGACGTCCAGATCCAGGGGCAGCTGAAGCCTCTGCAGCTGTCCGGAGACACGGACATGGTCACAGTCGCAGACTGGGAGTAGGTGGCAGGTGTTTCCATAAGTGTGAGCCAAGGAACAGTGGTGGAGCCCTATTCAGGCTCTGAGGAAGCATATTGTTAGACTTGCTCAGAAGTTCATAGTAAGTCCTCGCTGTGTGAGTCCACACGTTTAATTCTTTTTAAAGAGAACCTATGAAATAGGAAAAAAGTATTAGAAATGATACCGAAGTTCACTAAACAAAATGATAGAAATTCAGCAGTGGTTGGAAGTGACCCACAGAGCCACCTGTTGCAGAGCTTTGCACGTGTTGACTTAATGTTCATCTCCTTTCAGGGGTTTTGTGGGGTTGTGTATGGAGGCTGAGGACTGAGCCAGGGCCTGTGTGCTCCAGGCTCGTACTCCTCCGAGTTACATCCCAGCCAAGAACTCCCAGTGAAGTTTTATGCCTGTGCCGTTTGATTGCCTGTCCATAAGAAATAAAAATGAGCATGTGAATTCACAGGCTTCTGATAAAAAGGTGTAAATCTTTCTTAGCTAACAAATACAGTATGCACATTTATTAGATCAGTTGCAAGACTTCAAGTGCTTTTTCCTTTCCTTAACGTTTATTGAGCACTACCTATGCCTACATGACAGTTCTAGAGTTAAGGTTACTGCATTAAGCACAATAGGCCAAGTCCTACAGGGTCTTTAGCCCCCGAGCAAATGGAAGTGGACTGGAGACTCCAGAGGTAAAAGGGACAAACAGCCAACCATGCAAGTGTGTTCTAGAGGGCGGGGAGGACGTTGCAGAATTCTCGCAGTTCTCTATTAAAGCCTAAAAGCATTTTTGTGAGTACACAGTAGGAACTGTAGACAACCTGTGGCCTTGTCGTCTGGCTACTTTCCTCTGGCCTCAACCCCCCTGGAGCCCTTCAAGTTGACTTGAGAGCTTAGCTTCCTTTATCAGTAATCATTTACCTCCACCCCCTCGAGCACGAGTGTGTCCCCTGGTGCCAGACCTAGACACACAAGGCATGTATGTGTACCTTTCCTGTTGTTGCAGTGGATAAAGCCAAGTCCCCTGGGGTGGACCCCAAGCAGCTGGCCGCTGAGCTGCAGAAGGTCTCACTGCAGCAGTCCCCGCTGGTGCTGGCATCCGTCATGGAGAAGGGGTCGCATGGCCACTCGGGCCCCACATCGGCAGGATCCAGCTCTGTCCCCAGCCCTGGGCAGCCAGGGTCTCCGTCTGTGAGCAAGAAGAAACATGGTAGCAGCAGCAGCAGTAGCAGCAGCAAGGTGAGACAAGTGCGCCGCTGGGTTCTCTGCTTCCTGGCTCTGCCCTCTGGGCAGGAGAGGAAATAAAGGAACACTTTCTCCAGGGTTGGCTTGCAGTTTCTCATTTCCTAGTGGTGCAGTGAAAACAAGGAACAAACAAAACGACGTGCTTCTTCCTCTTGTGACTGCTTAACTGATCAAGACGTGTCAGGGTGATGTGTTACAAGATCCTTTAAAATGTTTCAGTAGATGGGGCTGGGGAAATAGCTCTGTGGCATAAGTGCTTGCCTGGCAAGTGCAAGGTCATGAGTTTGAACCCTGGTCCTGCCAAAAAAAAAAGAAAAAAAAAAATTTCAGTAGTTGTTGTTGTGAGGAGCTTGAAAAAGGTGGCTGATTTTTCCTGTTTGGGGGTTATTCTTCTTGGCTGTGGCATGAAAGAGCTTTGCGTCCCAGACATTAGTTTTGTGTCTTTTTGATGAGACACATATATTAGATGCTATAATTTATGGAAGAACAAAAATACATACAGAATTTAGGGTGATAAAAAACAAGGAAATCAAGTAACATTATTCTGAACTTTTGTTCCCAGTTGCATAATGGTTAATTTCTTTTCTTCAAACGTGTTTTCATTTGAAGCAAGAGTTTCCAGTACCATTATGCTAAGGATGCTGGGGAATTAAGAAGGAACAGGGTGACAGTGACACAGCAATTCATGAATGTGTCACCGTGTGACCCTCCTGTTTGGAAGGCATCCCTGCGCTCCCTGGTCAGGTGTCTCGGCCCGGCCTTCCTGGCCTCTGTTTCTATACCCTGGGGCCCTGCCTCGCTCCTTGGGCAGCCACCACCATGCCCACTGCATCGCAGCCCTTCCCGGAGCCTTGTCGGAAGCCTTCAGCTCCCTCTTGCGTTCCACAGGCTCGCTCTTATGCCATTTCCACTTCAGGAATGAGGAGCCACAAAGAGGGAAAGACCTCATCCTGGCACACCAGGAGGGCTGGGGACTCCTGTCCCTAGCGTCAGGCTCAGTGGGGGACTCATTTGTTATTCTTTTACATATCCTGTTAAGCATCACCGAAAAGCTTGGATAGAGGGGCAGCAAAATAAATTAAGTATTTGTGCATCGAAACATGACCAATTATTAGGCTGGGCATGGTGCTGCACACCTATAATCCCAGCACTTGGGAGGCTGAGGCAGGAGGATTGGTGTGAGTTCAAGACCAGCCTGGGCTACAAAAGTGGGCTCAAGGCCGGCCTGAACTGCATAACAAGACCCTGTCTCAAAAAGACAAAAGAAATGATCATAACAGGTTGGTAATATGCAGTAATTTATTTCTCTGTCAAGAATGTGGTGCTGTCTAGTTTTAGAGTATTTTTGCTAAAAGTGGCATTGCTACCTTGGCATATAGAAAACAATTTCCCCCAGTCCACCCCTTGAGACATCTTCTTTATACTAAATTAATTACTTATAAGTAACACTAATTAATAAATAATACTATAGCAAGCATTCCTAAGTAAGTGTAGGTAAAATAGGAACCTAAACAATCTCAGCAAGAATTGAATCCACACAGACGGGTAGTTTGCAAAGTGCCTAGCTTATGCCCTTTTCTCACTGCTCATAGTTTAGAGCGTCCATAGCTCAGGCTCATTATGGAGCAGGACAATTAAAAGACATCGGAAAGAGCATTATGCTCTTCGTTAGGTATCAGTATATTGACATGGCTTCGTGTCCAAAGTGCTACAGTTTTCAAACATCAAACTGAAACGATTTCCAGTAACTGCTCTTGCGCTCTGTGGGAGCAGTGGCCGTTTCTGAATTCTCACGTTAGTTATTCCTTGGACATCGTGCCTTAAGAAGACGTGAAGATTCGTCTTCTTGGAAATCTTCAAGCTCCTCTCTTGTAGTTTTTCTTTGAAATCCATGATATTTATTACAGACCTGCCTGTTCTCGCCGCGCTGCAGGACACAACCTCCGGCCTGTCCTCCATACACTGCGCTGTGACTTCCCCTGCCCGCCTGTCTCCGCCCACCTCCCTGCCGCCTCTCCTGACATGCACTGCTTTGCTCTCTTCCCTGACATGAGCTCCGTCACCTTCGCCAGGGCAGGAGGAGTTGCACGTGTGCCTTTCTGTGCCTGCCTAAATGCCTGAGATAGCTCAACAGACTAAGTGCCTGCTTTGGCAAGCCTAGGGACCAGGGTTCTATCCCCAGTCCTGCATGCCATGCCAGCCCTGCCCCCGTGACATCCAGAGCCTGTGATCAAGTCCAGGCCTGTGGTGCATACTGGTAATCTCAGCTCTAGGAGAATGGAAAACAGGAGGATCAGTGTGAGTCCCTGCTGCATAGTGAGACCCTGTACCAAATTCATAAAAAAAAGAAAAACAAAACAAAACAAAAGAAAAACCCAACAAAAATAGTGCATGCGTTTCTGAAATGAGGAAACTCCAAATCTTGAATCAAGATAGAAATAGTCCCAAGAATTATGGTGGATCTTTTTCTTCCTGTAGATTCAATTTCATTTTTCTAAATTAAACAGCAAGGTAATAAGTGTCATTCTTTGATAACTAATGAATATTTCACCCCTTGAAGCCAGAGCACAATTTGGGTATTGATAAATGATGCATTTTAATACCTGCACTGAACTAATAAAGAGTAATGCATTAGAAACCTTAACCTCTACTCCTGTAATTTTATCAACAATTACATTAGCTTTATTATCAAATTGTTAATGAAACATGACTTGGATAAAAATTCTCACTTGCCTGTTCTCATTTCTGAAATAAAATAGAAGGAAAGGGTAGTGAACCCATATATCAAAACAAATATTGTGGATATATCTATTTCCATTTAATTGATACAAATGCCCATGCTGCGTACATAGAAGTTCACAAGGTTTTGCCTGTCAGGTGGCGATGTGGCCACCCCTTTTGTCTTGGTGCCCTCTACACTGATGGCATAGTGTCCAGAATTGCATTACAGAACTGGGCCTGGGTGGACTCTCTGTCCCACTGTGTAATATCCTCAGGGGAATGTGACAAGTTACCAGCAGGCAACCATTTATTCAGCAGCGGGCATCTATTGGCCAGCCACCTCTGGGTAGCTTGTGCTCTGAAGCCTGGAGAGGTAGGGACAGGTGGCTGCCCATGCCCAGGGTCCACCCTGATGGGGAGCGGGGGCAGGGCCCATGGCAGAGAACAAAAACTTCATGGCACCGCTATGCTCCAGGGAAACTCTCCAATGAAACACTGTAGTCTGTCGAGCTGCAAAACCTTAAAGAATCTAAACCAAGTACCTTAAACCGATAATGTTCATTCTCATAAGTAACCAAAAATAGTACTGATAGAAAGTAACAGCTTCCACGTGGCTTTCCAAACAGAAAAATGAATTTATCAATTTAAACACGTATTGAAAATTACAAGTAGACACTACTATTCTGAAGCAGCCAAATGGTTGAATTATAATTTTCAGGCACGGCTCTGATCAAATGGAAATTAATTTCAGAGAAAAGTTGCAATAATTATGTTCTATGAAGAGCTTCCCTGTTCACCTCACACGTGCTCTTTATCTTGCAGCCCAGTGACGCAACGAAGGCAGTCTCGCATCCAATTACGGGAGAAATCCAGGTACAGTGGCTTTAAAAAGGACTTGTGCGGCTCTCCTTTTCCCCCTTTTTGCTCTGTTCTGCTGCAGTTGTAAGCAAGCTGCCAGTCTCTCTCTTCCTCCATAACACATGTAATTGTAACAGGGCATGCAATTCTATAGCATAGAATATAAATATAAATACACGTCTTGTGAAATCCAGCCGTCACTGTGGAAGCTTATACTTGGAGCTGGCCCAGTGCCTTCCCAGTATCCATACGTTTTGTGCTTCAGTTATTGTGTGTGTGTCAAATGGGTTCTCAAGGACAGGTGGCCCAGCTCTCAACCTGTGGGTTGCGACCCCGGCAGGGATCGAATGACCAAAACATTGGGGTCGCCTAAAGCCATTCCGAATCATAACTGTAGCAAAATTACAGTTTTGAAGTAGCCACAAAAATTATTTTTTTAGTTTGGGGTAACTGCAACATGAGGAAATGTATTGCGGGGTCATGGCATTAGAAAGATTGAGAACCACTGCCCAAGGGTCAAGATTGCTTTGCAAGGTTGAAGAAGTCTAACACTGTCCTCTGTTCTCTTTGACTAATAATCACTAAATAATAGGAACAGAGTTATTATAAAGAAGGGCCTTTCATACTTAGATCACAACAACTTTCTGATTCATGAAACCAGAAAATGTTAACCAGGAAAACAGAATGAAAATAATGTAGGCAAT
Source organism: Myocastor coypus (assembly GCA_004027025.1). Lineage (NCBI taxonomy): Eukaryota > Metazoa > Chordata > Mammalia > Rodentia > Myocastoridae > Myocastor > Myocastor coypus. The sequence goes on along the minus strand of PVJA010001364.1, from coordinate 40,441 downwards.
TACCACTTTCAGTCCTGAGTGTGTTTCAGTGTGATATGTCATAAAGATTTTGCAGTATGGGTCAGGATAAAAAGTATTAGGAAAAACTGTGCTTTAGGTGATAGCAGACAAGTAACTTAGGGTGGACAAGGACCGCCATGCTGAAATAATGCACAGAGATGTAAACACAGGAGCTCTGAGATAAGGGAAAGCAGCGGTCTTTGCAGAGTACGCAGCGTGCCCAGAGGCAATTTTCACGGAAGGTGACAGAGACGTGAGCTCATCTGAGGACAGGAGCAGAGCACAGGGAAGGGAATCCTGAGGGGAAACGAGAGGAGTGGGGGCCTGTGCACAGCGACACTCCGGGCAGCTGGCTGGGAGCCGGGGCTCAAGGCCAGGACGTCCCGTGCCCATGTGGGACCCTGCTCCCGGCCAGTCCTCCAGGTCCTGCGGTCTCTGCTGCTCCCCACCTCCAGGAAATTTCTTTTTCCCACACTTGTCCTTCATCACTTTACATGTAGCGAAGGAAATACTAGAATTTCTGATTCTTAATACCTTTGTTTTGCCTTTTAAAAGCTTCTTGCCTTTTGCTGTGGCCATGCTGCCTCTTGGCTTGCTGTTTGTGGCTGTTTGTTATTTGCTATCTCCCCTGAGCAGTGAGATTAATACTATAACTGAAGGTAACCCCAAACAACACTCTCCTTCACCTGCTGGGGATATTTTCATAAATCTAGGACTTCAGTTTTGGTGTTTGTTGGTTTGCTTGCTTCCTGTAACAAAACCCTATCCCGAATGAAACTTTCCATAGAGAGGTAACCAGGACCGGAGGCCCTGCCCTCGGTGTGGGTGCAGAGGCTGGGGCACCCCTCCCTCCAAGCTGAACCTAACAGCCCTGTCGTGCGGCTCTAAGGCCAAAGCAGCCCCTGCCCTGCCCCCTTGGGGGCCACACATGCCTTGTTTCTGCAGGGAGAGGGTCCAAGGCTGCACCAGGCCCAGGGCAGCCACAGGGCAGCAGAGCAGGGAAGGGAGAGACCTCGAATCGGAGCAGGCTCCCGGGGCAGCACTCCGTCCAGGTTCCTATCTCAGCTTAGAGCCCTGTTCTCCATCTGCCTTCCTCTCTGAGGACAGCTGAGTGTTGTGGACACTTTCAGGAAGGACAGGGATAGGGCACCATACTGAGTCAGGCAACTGGAGAGCCTTTTCTGCCAGGAAGTATAAGCAGGTGAACACGATTCTAGAATCATCCTCATAGTAAATGGAGGTTTCACTCATTTAAATTACCCTGTTTTCCACGTAAGCAGTGTGTATCTACCAGGAAACATTTCATATTATTATCTTTGGATTTCCTCTGTGAGATACTGGGTACAGATAACAGCAGGCAGAAGCCTGGCTTATCTTTAAATGATGCCAAAAGATCTTTTAATTATGAAAGAGAGAAGTAGTTAATTCAGTGTTTTGGGTGATGCCACTTTTCAACAAACCATTTGGGGTGTCAGTCTCCTGCTGTTCCGTGAGTGTACGCAGTCAGCAGGCGTCTCTCAGTCAGCGCCTCTTCTCCAGCTTCTGCCCCTAAGGCTTGGCCTGCTGTATCTCAGACCCTCCTGCTGCAGGAAAAACAGGCCCAGGAAGAGGAGCAGCAGGAATCAGAGCATGTAAGCGAGGGGGCAGTGAGGCTACACACTCCTAACTAGTTTGACTTCTCAGTGTGATGGCCGCGCCTTTTCGTAGCTACCCCTCACGTTTAGACGTGGGGCGAAATGCGCCCGACAACATATTGTCCAGTTATTCCACTGATTTCCACGGCCCTGACCTAGGATGTGAGTAGCTCCTGCCTTAAGAACAGCATGAGCTTATGTGAAAATGTAAGCAGCATTCCCCGGATGATTTGCCTGCAGAATGGACTTCTGAGAGGCCAGGACTTTTTGCCGTGGAGGGAGTTAGCAGCCTATTTACCAGAAATTAAAACGTGCCCTGGAGCTTCCAATTGAATTAGACCTGCACTGGTCTGTTCAGCTTCAAATAAAATGGAAATGAGGGTTGAAGCTTCTTGGAAAATTGTAAATACCACAGTAGGAAAATGTCAGATGATGATGTAGTGGATGTAGTCCATGTTTTTTGTTTTGTCTTGTTTTGTTTTAATTATGGACTCTTTTGCTGTCCCCTAAAGCTTCAAATCAACTATGACCTCGGAAATCTCATAATCCACATTCTCCAAGCCAGGAACCTTGTGCCTCGGGACAACAACGGTTACTCGGACCCCTTCGTGAAGGTCTACCTTCTTCCCGGGCGAGGGTAAGGACAGAGGGAGTGCGCGACCACCAGGGCGAGGGTGTCCGAGGTCTGAGCGCTCCGGGCCAGCTGCTGCTGCCCGCCTGGCTCTCCCTCAGTCTTCTGCGGACACCGCTTCACTTCTCTATGAGAAGATGAGGTGGAACTGGAGATGTGTGGCTGAGCCCAGAAGGGTCCTAGAATAGCAGACCTGAAGGAGAAACAGCTTCACAGAGCAGCCACACTGTGGTGCCTACCCACAGAGGCCCAGGAAGAAAGCTGACATGGACTGGCTGTGGAGATTTATTTTATTATTATTATTATTATTATTATTATTATTATTATTATTATTATTTGGTCTTTTTGAGACAGAGTCTTGCTATGTAGTTCAGGCTGGCCTTGAGCTCACTTTTGTAGCCCAGGCTGGTCTCGAACTCACATCAGTCCTCCTGCCTCAGCCTCCCAAGTGCTGGGATTACAGATGTGAGCCACCACGCCCGGCTGGCTGTGGTAGATTTAAAGAATTTGCTCTCAGTCTCAAATTGACTTGGGAAATCAACTGCTAGGTTTTTTTGTTTTTGTTTTTGTTTTTTTTTTAATACAGGATATGCATATTTTCTGATCTATTTGAACTTCATTAAACTACCTTGTGATGTCCCCACACCTGTATGCTTACATCCAAACCGAGGCTGAAGGTGCAACAGTCAATCAGTTTCCCCACCTGGATGAGAGCTACCCCTCTGACCCTCCTGGGTGGTACATAAATGGCCCACGGGTGCCAGCGCCAGGTGGCGTCTCCATGGCACAGCGCATGCCTGGTGTGTGCATGGCCCTGGCCTGTCCTCACCACCAAATAAAGGGAATCAACAGCGGATGAGAGCTCTGTGGGGACACTTAATTTCCACGTAATGAATGTTAACCGCTGTGCTCTGGTATGTAAATCAGCCCTCGGGAAGGACTCCGCAGCAGCGGGGGCCCCGCCTTCCTTATTCTTCATCTGGGAACCCGCGTTAGGCACATTAGTGCGCTGAGACCGCGCGTGACCACGTTGAGGTGCACAGCAGCGCACCCGGGGCTGGCCATCTGGAGAGACCGGGCTTCTTATTGGCTTTTCCTTTAACCTGGGAGTGACATTTAAATGTTACTTTCCCCCTGGAAAGCTCCACTTTACAGAAGCAGAGAGGTGTAGAGCGATGCACCGTGCCGCCCACCTCCTCGAGGTCCTTCCCACTCCCCAGAGAGATCTGTTTCCACCTGACCCCCACCACCCCACTCCTCCGCCCCCCACTGCCTCTCTCCCCGCGGGCAAGGTTACTCATTTCTCCAAGCTCAACTTCCTGCTGTCCACTCTAAGACAGCGAAGGAGGAGACCTGACGTTACGGTTTTCAGTCTCTAACTAGCATTTTTAATGAATGAATGAAAAGAAAGCTCCTCCCACTTTCTTTCCGTCTTCTCTACTCGTGTACCACAGTGTCACCTTCTATACTCCATGAGAGTCCGTAAGTTCTCTCTACCAGATGTGCTTCAGTTGGAGGGTTGGGATCTCCATAGTCAGAAAGGGCATGAAGACTCTTCCATTAGCTCTTTCCTTTAGTCCTGAATTATTGCAGTAGCCAGAACTTTGGGATCGGCCATACTTCTGAGGCATTATTTTCACATAGCTCAACAATTGCCTTCTGTTCCACAGCATGTGTATGCTACAGAATAGTTCCGCTAATTAACATTCTTGCATTTCCTTCCGGATTTCCGTTTCTAACGCTTTTCTTCCTGTCTCCCCTGCTCTCCTGTTGCATCCTCTCACTCTCGGACTTGATCCAGACAAGTCATGGTTGTCCAGAACGCAAGGTAGAGTGGGCTCTCTCGGTGCCGAGCTATACTGCTGTGCTTCGTTGGACTTTTTTGTATGTTAATGTATATTGGTCTGCAAATCACCCTGGGCTATAACTATTCTTTTTCTGCAATTTAATATCTATTGAACTAAGTCTATAGCAAATCCTTCTGACCACATTTCTAAATGGCTTTAGTAGGTGTGCATAATATGATATTAGAAAGATAGAAAATATTAAAAACACAGAAAATGCAAATAAAGACATGTTACCCTGAATTAGACATTATTCACATTTTCATTTGTGATCTGTCCACTAAATCTTACTTTGCTTCTCAACTAAAAATAATAGATTAAATACTCTTGGCTCTTCTATTAAAAAAAAAAAAAAAGAAAAGAAAAGTCTAGAGCCACTTCTTTAGTGGACTTAACTGCTCTGGATACTCAGTGGTAGACATGCCCACCACCTTCAACACAATTCATTTCTGTCTTTTTCCCTCACTTGAATCTTGGGCCATCTGCCTGCGTGGTGCCTTCTGTGCCACAGACTCACGGGCAGGCTGTGTGGCCAACTATGGTTACTGCTCAGCACTCAGCCAAACAATTATTTTGTAGAATTCTTGGTGTGCTGTACATTAAATGCTTTCTTTAGTGGGGAAGGCTACTTATATGCCATCTAGCAATAGGATGATGAGAACTTTAATTCCACTCTGATTACTAATGTTGCATCATTTTCTTCGTCTGTGATCGATATTAGAATGTGATGTCTTTATTAACCCTGATAAGCTGTTGCCTCCAGGAGGATGTTTTAGAATTGAAAGGTAGAAATACTGACATTTTGCATGTAGCAGTAGTGGCCACAGCCCCACCAGCATCTAGAGACTTCTCATTCCTTTGCACCTGTGCAATTGTGGCAGTGCACTTGAGTGAGGCCATGGCTTCTCATTATGCCTGGCACTCTTCACAGGACATGATTCAGGCGTCTTGAACCCATATGTGAAATTAGTGCATTTCAAGGTGATAATTCTGTTTTAAGAACAGACGTCATCAGTGACATTATTTGAAATTTCCCTGTTTTTTTTTTTTTTTTAATCTAGAGAAGCTAAGGGCTAGTTTCAGAACACTGACTGCCTGTCCCTGTCTAATAGCTTAGAAGACAGCATGCAGTATAAGTGTACATAGTGATGGAATGGCCCGGGGGTGCTTGCAACTGCAACTTGGGCGATCTGGAAGTCATTCTCTCATTTGCAGTCACTTTCACATTAATAATTAATTATTCCTTCGGGAATTATAGGCGAGGGGTGAAACTGTGTGTTAGCCTATAGAGGCAGCTGGATAAAGTCCTTAAGAATTTAGGTTTTACTTCAACCTACCACTTTCACAATAAAGGATGGACCTGTGTGTGTGTGTGTGTGTGTGTGTGTGTGTGTGTGTGTGTCTGTGTGTGTGTGTGAGATATGCAGGGATTTATAAGCTAAAAGCGGTAGGCACAGTGTCTGGTATCTAATACACCTTCAGTAAACACCACTTGCTGCTGTTGTTGCTAGTGACATGTAGTTTTTATGTAGTTATCTGTGTAAGGTTGAGAAATTGTGTGGATCAGGTAGATCAGGTTAGTTACCCATAGAGCAAAGAAAGTGAGACTTTTCTGGAATAGCCAAAAGTAACAGCCTAGAGGCGGGAGGATAAGGGGGCTGCTGGGCCACAGATGCACGGGTCCCGGCCTCGCGCCTCTCTGCATTTCCTCTCCCTCATGAGCACTGAGGGATTAAGTGCCAGGCAGGAGGAGCTGAGGGGATGGCAAAGAAGGAGCACAGCAGGGCCCGAACCACACACCAGCCCTGCATACTGGGGAAGGAGACATGTGGGCTCCTGAGGGCCCCTTCCTAAGGCTCCCTCCTCTGGCGCAAATTGTTTTCCTGTGATGACACTTGGCTTCACTGCACCTGGCTTTCGCTAGCCAGTCCTTGGAATCCTAATTCCTGGCCACTGTTGCTCCACACACCCTTGTCAGCATATGGAGTTACTGCTGCTAGGATGGGCATTTTGTGTATTTGAAAGATGACAGCCCAAACTTCATCTCAGTAGATCTGAAAGAAAAACAAAGAAGAACAAGCTTCTTAGAAGTGGATCTGTTCAACATGGGTTTACTTAGCTCAAGCTGTGTGTAGATGCTGTGGGGAACAGGACAGCGAGAGGGCATAGCCCCTGAGCTCTGCTTGGAAGGGCCAGGCTAAAGGGATGCGGAGGACAGGAGGTACAGGAGGTGCAGGAGGTGCAGGCAGTGCAGGAGGTGCAGAAGGTGCAAGTGGAGCAGGAGGTGCAGGAGGTGCAGGTGGTGCAGGAGGTACAGGAGGTGCAGGAGGTACAGGAGGTGCAGGTGGTGCAGGAGGTACAGGAGGTGCAGGAGGTACAGGCGGTGCAGGAGGTGCAGGCGGTGTAGGAAAGCTGGGACAGTGAATGTGCTGAGCCCACCCCCACCCTCACCATTTCTTCCTATGTGAAAAGACTTCCGCACAGGAAAACCAAGCCAAATTTTAAAAGTGAGTAATTTTTTAAATTATTGTATTTTATTTTTAAGAGTAAAGACAAAAGCAAAAACAAAGAGAAACAAAGATAGACATAGGTGCTATAGCAACCATTGTTAATTTCCTATTCTTGTTTTGAAAATCTAAAAAAAATGAGTAATTTTAATGTTTGAGATAGTTCTGCGAAAGTAAATGTAAATTATTTATCATATTTGCTTTTTTTCTCAATATTGCCTTTGAAATTAAAAATAGAGGCCAGCAGGCTAGCTCAGCAGACTAAGCGCCTGTGTAGGCAAGCATAGGGGCCAGGGTTCAACCTTCCAGACCATGTCACGTTGGCTCCATCCCCGGCACGCTGTAGTCCTGGTGCGGTGGCACACACCTGGAATCCCAGCACGGAGGAGGCTGAAAACAGGAGGATCACTAGGAGTCCAAGCTGCAGAGTGAGACCCTACACACACACACACACACACACACACACACACATATACCAAAAAAAGAAAAACTACATTAAAAAAATTAAAAATAAATATTTAGAGAAATTTTTATTACTGAAAGCACATCTGTCTATGACTAAAATAACTAAAGAAAAGAAAAGGAAACTGAAGGAAAAAGTTGAATGTCCGCAACCCTAGGGTGGAGGCCCGTCACCACCTCCCCCACACCGACCCCTCCTGCGTATCGGTACACTGTGGCCTCACTGTCTTAAGGTGATGCTGCTGCTACGCTCTTCCCACGTGGGGTACACTGCATGCGTTTCCCGGACGAGAACGGGACAGGAGACTGGCCGCACCATCCAGTCAGCCTCCGGCATGCGCAGCTGGACCACGTTCCGCAGCAGAGCCACTACCGCCCCTGTGCACAGCCCCAGGCGCAGAGCACTTTGAGGACTTGCACGTTCTCAGCCGCACAGCCCCTGGGAGTCTGCACTGGACTCCCGGCGGTGGTCCACGCAGTGTGGTGAAGAGATGGCCGAGGAAAAGCAGCCCTGCGCCCCAGCAAGCAGGCGTGCAAGCGCGATGCAGGAGCCACCTGGGCGGGGCGGGCGATCCGCTTCTTCACCCTGCAGCCAGAGCCTCTCTATCTGTCTAGAGAGAAGAGGCGTCCAAGCCACGGCAGCACCTCCTAACCAGCCAAATAAACGCCTGAGCTTGCGCCGGTAGGTACTTACATGAGCGATCCCTAGTTAGTCCCTGTGTTCAATCAGCATTTCCCTAAGCAAGTCTAAAATTAGCCGGCTCTTTTGCATGTGTGGGTAGGTGCACGAACAGCTCACGTGATTCATATAATTACATGATGTATGTTGCATATCTGAATTGAGGTAGAGAACTTTCAATTCTAATAAAGCCTACAGTTAAGAAGATAGGTGGACCAGTGACACGGTAGTCCTAATCAGCTCAGTCTGCATGTTTGAAAGCAACCCCAGCTCCCTGTGGGAGTCCCGTGCTCGCAGGCCAGCACCTGAGGCTGCGCAGCACCTTGGGAGGGGACCTGGAATTCTGGTACCTACTTGGGGGATCCTAAGGAAGCCATGCGTGCTAGCAATGCATGGATGAGAATTAAGTGAATCAAGAAATGAAGAGCGCTTAGAGCCCTATCTTGGCAGAAGTAATTCCCCGTTGCGGCTGGTTAGATCAGCCCAGCGGTCTAAAGCCCGTGCTTAGGTGAGCTTAGGCTAAGCACACAGGGACTGTGGTTCCATCCTTGGCACCGCATGCTGCACCAGCCCCCTCCCAGGGTGGGCTGAGCCTGCCACAAAAAAAACAAAGAAAAACATCAATTTCATGTTAATTGTTATTACTTAGTGTACTTTTTAAAAGAAGTGTTTCAGATATTGGAAGAAAATAGACACTCGATAATTTTCCTATCTTTGAAAATGAGAAAATTACAAAATATGAATATGAAAATTTAATATTCATATTTATGAATTATGAAAAGATGGTGACTTATACATCTGTTTCAAAACATTCCAAAATTGCAGGCCATGTTAACATCCAGAATTCTAGGGTCAAGTGCGTGAGGCGTGCTTGGCTCTGGTCCCGCCCTTGGGCGTTGTACAGATGCGAGCTTCTCTAGACTTCGGCTGTTCACACGTTATCAATCAGATCCTTACAGTTATTTTCCTAACTTCCCTTCATGTTGCTAACTAAGTCTGAAACAAGCAAAACTTTAAAGCTTCTAATAGCAGACAGGAGAATCACAAATTCAAGGCCCATGATGTAATTTAAAGAGATTGTGTCTCCAAATCACAAAATTAAAAATTAGAAAAGACTTCAGATGCATCTCAGTGGCACAAGGTCCTGGGGTTATTCCTCAGTAATGTGAAATGACATGAAAGCCGCTCTGACTATCAAGTTTTGTCAAACCATAAATTTCTGTTTTATTTGCTTCAGTTATCTATTTAACAAAACATATTTTACAGTTAGCTCTCAGGTCACTTCATCAGTCTCAGATCACAACACTGGCTACCTCAAGTAACCACTAAACTGAATCGAACATCTATAATTCCTGTGTTGGTCATATTAATGTCATTGACATATACAATATGTACTAAAAAATTTATACTAAATTATTGTTTCATAAATTTTTATCTTTATATCCTGATACCATATGGAACTATATTTTCCCACGGTATTTCGATAAAAATTTTTCCCATGATTTTTTTCTATTTCAGCACATGGAGATTGATTTCATCCATTTTAACTACCACTTAACATTCCATTGGCCAAATATGCACAGCACTATGTTGTACTTTTGTTGACTTACTACTTACTCTTTAAGAACCATGTTTGAGTGCATGTTCTTGAACAAGGTTCTTGTGCCCAGGAGGAGGACTTTGGAGAAGTGGCCTAAGGAGAGGGACTGCGTGTGACTTAGATCACAGTCGATGTTGCTGGTTATCTGGTGTGTGTGCACGCACTGTCTGTCTGCAGCCCATGGGGATTCTGATCTGTTTAAGTCATTATCTCTATTCTTACTCTTGTGCATTCAGTTGGACTGGCTAGAAGGGAGAGGAATGCCGCTTTAATCTTAAAAATTTTACTCGGTTCACAAAGGAGGAAGTGTGAGAAATAACGGGCAGCAGCTCAGGGGTCTCGGTGTGAGCCACACAGTAACTGTGCAAGAAGCCTCCAAAATCTTAGCGCTCATGCTTTGGCTCAGAATAATTGAAAGTGAGATACTCTGGGCTCTGCGCATGTGCATGCTTGTAAGTGTGTGTGTGTGTGTGTGTGTGTGTGTGTGTGTGTGTGTGTGTGTGTGTGTTGGCACAGTGTTGACTGCCTGACCTCCCTGTGCCAGAAGGCCTGATTGCCTTGGTGGTCCGTTGGAAACTAACTGGTCTTGCACGTAGCTGGTAAAGGAATAAAATCAGAGAGAAGACCGATCCTCAGCTGCCTGGCCTTTCTGAAAGTGGGAGCTGCACCTGGTCCTGGCTCTCAGCAGCCGTATTCGAATGCTTGGCCACATCAGCAGCTGAGGGTCAAGCCCAGGCATGCAAGATGGAGCAGTCCTTGCGACCACCCACACAGCAAGTTGGTCCGGCCACAGTACTGTCCCAGACCTCAGAGCAGGTTGGCTCCCAAGCTTCTCACACCCACCAGTGGTAGCATTATTAATGAACTGTTATGTAAGCCAAAGCCAAAATTTCAGCAGGGCAGTGGGCCACTGAGGTTTTACCAGGCCTTTGCCATGTGCACACCACATGCTAAGAGTAGATGGCAGTCATTTTATACCCACGCAGCCCCTGGTGAGTGGCAGCTGTAGGTCCTCTGCTGCACTCAACTGGGATAGGCTCTAATGCAATTTTTGAGCATGTAGAACATTCAATTCTATCTATTCAGAGGGAACAGAAGAGGCAGGAATTAACTGAGCCCCAAGTTACGATGAATTAGGACAGATTTTACTTCTTCATATATTATAACAAGTCATTGGCATGAAGTGATAACTTCTGTTTAATTAAGTGGCTTCCTGGCTTCATTGCCTACTGTACTTCACCAGAGTGTCAGGAGAGCCTTTCATATTAGGTGAGCGTTCACGAGACTTCACTTGAAGCAGGCCTGCTCGGTCTCACAGTGCGTGCAGCACCTCCACTTTACAGGTAAAGGGTGATGGCGTAGTTTTACTGGCATGGTTAGCTGCAGGACTCCTGGAAAGTCAAAGCTCCCGTGCCAGTTGTGGAGCAAGAAGATGCTGGCATTGTCAGTGAGTCCTTGTAATTGCCTCTAACATTCAGAAAGGGTAAAATTTCTAAAGTTAGAGCATAGTTAAGGCATCTGTAAAGATTCCTTTAAAGACACTCATTAGGGCAAACAAGAGGCTCCCTACGCTATTTTCAATCACCCCATGCGTTCACCGTACAAAGGGATCTTGATGTGAGGCCCAGGAGAGGATCGTGGCCATGACTTGGGGCGAAGCATCTCGTAATGTTGCTTTGTGCTTGACTGTGCTGTCCAGGAGCGACCCAAATGACCCTCTCTTCTCTTCCAATTCAGTGCTGAGCACAAGAGAAGGACTAAGTATGTGCAGAAAAGCCTTAATCCTGAGTGGAACCAAACGGTCATTTACAAAAGTATTTCCATGGAGCAGGTATGTAATGACCTCTGCCTGGGTGGCATATTCAGCCTTGCATGATGACAAGGACAACGAAGTTATCCCCGGATCAGGACCTATATCCGTTTTTCCAGACAGGCAGACACAAGAAATGTAGCTCAAAAAAGAAATGGTATGCTCCTCAAATATAGGACAAAAGTAAACATGACTATTGTGACAGAGCAAGCAAAAATACATAAATGAATAAAAAATAAAGTAAGACTAGTAGAACACTGGCCATTGTTTATTCCCAAATTTAAATCTTTCAGCAGCCTGAGTTATAATTTTTACTCTAGAGGAAAATGTCTGCAGATAGTGCTATTTGGACCTCCATGAGTACTAAAAGAAAATGGAAGAGTCGGTATTCAGACGACTCCTTCCACCAACCAGAGCTTTAGGAGTCTGTCTCTTCTCTAAATTGTGGCCTACAAGGGACAGGCTGAACAGGGTCAACGTCAGAGACAATCACCAACACCCAGGGCTCCGGCTGCATCGCCTCCTTGGGCCTTTGAAAATCCACATCTGAGCACACCTTGCAAGTGGCACAAAATGACCAGTAGTTTATAAAATTAAATTCAGAGACAACGCAGATGGTTCAGGGAGAGGTCAGCTGTATGAGGAGATTAGGGGTCTCTCAAAGCAAAGCTTTCATTTTGCACTCTAAAGATTAATTCGATTATATAGTTGAAGCTGGGTATGAATTGTCATCTTCATCTTTAATTTAAAATAAATTTACCTGTGAGAGTAAGACGGCGATACAATCTTTTCTTTCGGACATCACCAAAATAAAAGCTATACTCTAAACACTTTAGATCATCACAGATATTGAGTAACCCATGATTTTTTTTATTCTTGAAGATTATTTATAGATTCTACTTTCTATTTTTAACACATGGTGGGTGGAGAAGAATAGATAAATATGAAATGAGTGTTACCATGCTGTTTACAAGCAATGAAGTGTGATTAAGTGCTAGAATGGCCTCAAAAAATACTCACCAACAGTTCTTACATAATATTTTATGGATCTACACAGTTTTAGATGAAAACTGCAAATATGCTTTATCCTAATGGAAAAAAAATCAAGGTAAAAAATAGATCAAATATATTAATGCAGTGAAAAATTATGAGAGAAAAATTAGGGTAATGCCAGTTTTATTTAAATTGCAGCTCAAAAAGAAAACCCTGGAGGTGACTGTGTGGGATTATGACAGATTTTCCTCCAACGACTTCCTCGGGGAGGTGAGCCTCTGACTGCCTCCTCTGGGGGTGCTGCCCCTGTAGCCCACCAACGGACGTGTAGCACAAAGCAAAGTGCGCTTTCGAAGCACAGAAGTGGTTATTTCCGAAAGCACCCTTTGAGAGACAGAGTTTCCTTCTGGAGTCACTCTTGGAGTAGAGGGGACAGCAGCTGGAACAATGGTTTTCTCTGTACCACTTGGTATCCTTTATAGCAAATTTGCAAGATTAAATGTAATGGTCTCACTAGGAAGATAGATAAGCCTGCTGAGATTCTGAAAGAGTTGAGGGAACACATTTATTGTATAAAATGAGCTGGAGTTTTAAAAATGCAGTTTCAGCTTCGTTGCTGAACCTCGGAAGGCTGATACAACATTTCGCATTCTTGCTGATGACTAAACAGCCCCATCTCAGCAGCTGCATGCTCCACCAGGAAGGAGTGAGTCCGCGAGCCCACGACCCAGCGCTTTCTCGCCAGCTCTTCTCAGCGCACAGTGCTGAGAGGAAGGAACACGTTCCTGTGCGCAGGTTACCCACGCCTCCACATTTTTCCTTCTCTCCTAAAGGTATACTGAAGTCAGACATGTTTAAAAGTTGTTAGCCAATATTAGAAACACATGCAACAAAAAAAAGGGTTTCTTGCAACCCTGCCAAATGACATGCTTTTCAAACAATTTAGGTAACAATCAAAGAGTAGGCATTCCAATTTAATCTCGCTTTTCTTACACATCCAGTAGACACAAAACATTGTTTCCAGTTCCATGAGTGAAGAGATATGGGGAAAAAGAAGGAAGATGAGGAAGACGGCGCCCTCGCCGAGAGGCTGTGCCGAGTCCTTACAGCCGGAAGGAAGCTTCCAACCCCAGGGGGAAGGCACGCGGGGCGCCGCGCATGCTCCCTGACCTGGCCGCGGGCGCGCTCTCTTCCAGGTGCTGATCGACCTGTCGAGCACATCCCACGTGGATAACACCCCGAGGTGGTACCCGCTCAAGGAACAGACCGAGAGCCTCGACCACAGCAAGCCGCACACCAGCCAAGGTGGCCAGGGCAGCCAGGCGTCCCCGAAGCCGTCCGTCATCAAGAGCAGAAGCCACGGCATCTTCCCTGACCCGTCCAAGGGTAGGAGAGGCTGCGGCTCGAGAGAGCTTTGGGTCTGTCTGAATGTCTGGTGTCTGTTTGAATATGAGTGCCTCCGCTGACTGTATGCTAGGGTCTGAGTCCTTAGAACAAGTCCACACCCTGGCACGCAATGCGCCCCTGCTGAGCTGTGGGCCTGCTGTCCCCAATTCGCTTGGGTTTGTAACCCACGCAGTGAGAGATTGGTGTGGGTGTGTGTTGTACGTGAACTATCGGATCTTTCTATTTCTGAAGTCTTTTGGCGACATGGTGTTAGGAATTGTAGTACTGTGCTGCATGAAGAAAACAGAAGCGCCGTCCCTAGAACAATGCCACCGCCATCATTCCGCTTACGTGCTTCCTCTTCATCACGTGGTCCTTTAAAGCTCCCGCATGGGCCCCCCGGAGGGAGCTCTTTTTCTTGCATCTCACAGCACAACAGCGATCTCTGACACACTGGGTGGTGAGAGGCCAGCGCCCCTACTCCCTGCGGGGCCTGCACTACTGCACGCAGTAGGAGCAGCCCTTGTGCAGGCTGGAGCACTGTGTCCTCGGTTCCAGTGCTCCCCAAGAGCGCGCACCCGAGGAGGTGAGAAGCAGGCGGGCACAGAAGCTGGCGCTCACGGGGCGGGCAGGCTAAGGCCCTGGGCGTCGGTGGAGGCCCCTGCAGTCTTGCATGGTGGGACCCGTAGTGGGCACAGGCCCGCCCCTGCCCCTCACAGGCTCTGCAGGGCTGAGGCTGACTGCAGGTGTCCTGCCCTCTGACGGGCCCTGGCCCAGGCCCTGCTTCCTTCATGGGACCAAGCTGGCCCGCAGGCCTTGGTAGCAGGCAGGGCCTACAGCGGCTGTGGGCCCTAACTCTGCCCCATCCTCTGCAGCGGACATGCAGGTTCCCACCATGGAGAAGTCTCACAGCAGCCCTGGCAGCTCCAAGTCGTCCTCCGAAGGCCACCTGCGCTCCCACGGCCCATCACGCAGTCAGAGCCGCGGCAGTGTCACCCAGGCGCATCTGGAGGATGCGGGCGCAGCCATCGCCGCCGCCGAGGCCGCGGTGCACCAGCGCCTCCCGACAAGTAAAAGACGCAAGTGACCGGCATGGCCCTGTCCCCGCCGCCCGCCTCGCTTTCTGTCCTGCACCCACCCCTGTCCTCTGTCCCCTGTGTCTGTGAGAGAGTGGCAGTCATCCACGGGCTCCTCCTCCTTTTCATTTCTTTCTTTTTGGTTTGTTTGTTCACATAGACTGCAATAAAACTGGCTGTTTCTCCTTTGTGTCCACCCTGCGTACCCGGCTCACCTTACCCAGGAGCCCTGTCTGTGATGTTCGCAGGCCTAGCAGTGTCGTACGTCCTTTTGTGTGCAGCTAAGCACTCTCTAGACTACAAAAATTATAAGCACAAGGGGCTGCCAATTCTCCAGGCATAGCACCCAAAGAAGCACACACACACACACACACACACACACACACACACACTGGGATCAGATTAGCAACATGGTCCTCACACCTGAAATCACTCAAAAAAATTGTAAGTGGAACAGTTAGG
Organism: Myocastor coypus; assembly: GCA_004027025.1. Lineage (NCBI taxonomy): Eukaryota > Metazoa > Chordata > Mammalia > Rodentia > Myocastoridae > Myocastor > Myocastor coypus. Next base: position 25,357 of record PVJA010001364.1, on the reverse strand, counting down.
AGACCAGCACTCAGGGCCTCCAGCTGAGAGGAAAAGCCATTTCAAGCTGATGATTAGGACCTTGTGAGAAACTGCACAGGAGAGCTTGTTGCCCCACATGGGGAACCTCCCGATCCTTTGAGAGCACCGTGGGGAGGACGGCATTTTATAATTGGTACTTGGTTCATGAACTTAATTACTCCCTCAGCTTTGGAAAGGCAGCCTCGTTTGCGTTTGTATGGAAAGATGGCTGCACTCCTGCTTGCAACGCAGAGTTTGCATACAAAACCGAAATCTTGCCAAAGGCATTAGTTTGCAAACCAAATTATTTGTAAAAGAAAGGGTTCGTGAACTGAAGTACCACTGTCTCCTCCGAAGCACAGATTATAAGCCTGCGAGTGGGTCTGTGTGGCGAGGTGGCGCTACTTCACTGAGGAGCCCAAGTAGGTCTGTTTTCTTGGAACACACTATGTGCATAATCACAGAGATTTGGGAGCTTATTTTTTCTAACCATTGAAATCCTTTAAAATTCAAGCTATGCCTTGTCTAGCAGTTGTCACTCCATCAGAGTATACAATCCGGCCACACGAGCTGCCTAATTCATTGGTGAGCAGTGGAGTCACTGGCACTGACTGTGCAGCAGTCCAAGTGCGAACACTTACAGTGCACTGTCACCCCTGTCCCAGAGGCTCCAGCCAAGCCATGCAGAGAGGGGAGAGGCTGCCTCCTCCCCAATGACACCCCGATATCCCATCAACTTTTTAAAGAAACAGCCAGTTTTAAGCTCCTTTAGTGCTGTGCATGCGGTGGCCTTTGGGCAGCTTGGCCACACAACCTAAGAAGAGCCACAGAGCACTTCCATTTGCATGAGTCCCACGAGGCTGGTTCCGTCCCAGGGCCCACACTCTGGGTTTCCATCTCACCCACACTGCGACAGCAGCACGTAAGAGTGCTCAGTCTAATCATGCCAGGACGCAGCACAGCCACAGCGTAGCAGGAGTCCTCCCCATTCAGAGAACTCAGTCTGACAATCTGCCTCCACCAGCCAATGGTACCCACGACCAAAGCCAGCTAGCCCTCAGGAAGGCGATGTCCGATGGACCGGCCCAGCCAGAAGGAGGTGAGCAGCAGGCCACGCTCAGAGCACGTGGCGAGAATGTGCCCCAGCTTAAGCTCTCATCTTTAATTTGTAGGGATCGTCTGACGAAAATGTCCCTCCACTTTTTAATGTGCTTCTGTGGGCATGGCATCTTAGGACGTCATCATCACCATGTAGTTCCAAGATTAGTCTCATAATAAATTGACTACAGTGATTTGTATTTTTCTATGCACCGGGCATCTTTTGACTTTAGTTAGGAAATAGATTAACCATTGCAGAATGGAATGCATGCTACTAACCTAACCTGTTCAAGCATGACTATAAACATATTGCATTGTGATAGAACTTTCAATTGCCACAACTCGGCCTACCAGTTGGAATGTAGATCAGTTTTTCTGTGTGTGTGTTGTTGTTGCATATGATTTGAAGTGTAACTTCTGAAAATTCTTAGAGAAAAGTAAAGGCAACATTGTTAACACACTCATTCCTCTTGCCATGGTGAGAGTTCTCCCTCGACCTCCACGCAGCCGTGTTTCATTCGTGTCTCCGTAGCTGTTAAGTGTATCAGATGTGTTGGGCATGTGAATATCCAAGTGCCTGTGTAATAAATAAAGTATCTTTATTTCATTCATAAACTCCTGGGTTCTGCGCCATTGTTATATGCTGCAGCATGCAGTGTGTCCGTTTTTGTTTTCTCACTTGATTCCCGCAGTATAGTTAGGGCTCCCACCGTAGCGACAGCTGAGATGACAGAAACACGTTTGAGCTTCCATGTGGGAAGCACGAATAGAGGACAAGCGTGGCTGAGGGAGCGTGCCAGTGCTCCCTGAAAACCTGAACCCACGCAGGGCTTGGGCCACCTCGGCACGGGCCAGCGCTGCCTCGGCTTCTGCTGCTCCCGTCTGATCGGCCTGACAACCTCCTCGGGCTCTGGGACAGAGCAAGGGAAGTCCTGAGGCCCCTTGCTTTGGAGAAGCAGTTGACTCGGACCCCCTAAGCTATCGTCAAAATGAAAAGCGAGCTGGTTTCTGCCACCCCTTCAACCCCACAATCGGAAAGAGTGATGTGGCCAGGGATGGAAGCCTATGCAGACTGGCCAAGTTCTCTTCAAGTGTAATTCACAGCTGTGTCTTTTAGAAAAGAATGTTTTTTCTTTTTGCAAAAGAATAGACTATTAGCCCTCTCCCATGCCTTCTGGCCCTAAACTACTCAATTTTATTGTTCTGGATTTGCCACAAAATTAAAATCAAGCCTGCGCTCTGCTTTTGCTTTCTCTTTATTCTCAGAAACTTAAAAGAATTTATTATTCCCTTCTCCCAGTGAATCAGATGTGTAGCTTCAGTAGCTATTTCTGGCTGCATGGGGGCAGACCACTGACATGGGCTCTACATTTTCCATTAATTGCAATTAGGGGAATAATCACCTTAAATATTAGTATAATTCTGAATACATGTTTTCTCAGCTCAGTTAATACATTATCAACAGAACAAAGTGTCTCTTTTCCTGCTAGTTTTACTTTCTAAAATTACTTATAATGCTACATTTCACCATTTTTCATCAGATAAGCTCAGTTAATTTCTTCATGTCAGTCATTTTCTTCTTTGAAATATTGTATTAATTATAAGTGTCTGATGAAGTACTTCCCTTAATCTATGCCTTATTTTAGGTATTATAATTTGGGTGTTATTATATAATTATTTTGTATGATTTTTATCATAGATGTGATATTCTGGGTTTTTGTTGTTTTTTTTTTGGCCGGCTCAGTACACCCTCAGGGTGTGGCTGGTGAGAAATGTGGTGCTGGGGATTGAATTGTGGTCCCTGCGCCTACCTACCTAAGCTTGCCTAAGCAGGCACTTTAGACTGCTCAGCTATATTGATAGATAAGGTTCTTAAAATGTGTACACAACTGTTTTAAATCCTTTTCTTTGACTGATGTTCAGATGGATAGTCCCTTCACCTAAAATGCTAGTTGAGTTAGAAACCACAGGCAGAAAATATATAATGCATTCTTATTTTGCTTTGTTCTAATTGATGGTAATTGAGATAACTCCATTTTCTAAAATCTAAAAGTATTATTCCTCTGGTACTCTAAGTGTTCCAGTAATGCAATTGAAGCATGTATTTTTTTGTAAGTACCTAGGAGTAACTATATTATGGGAATGCATTGGTGTAAAGTTCAGTGCAACACGTTTCTAACTACAGAGAAAAATGGATTGGAGATATGGACATACAGTCAGCAAGTTTGTGTTCTCTAGCTCACTTTCTTCCTGCTGAAGTGTTAGAAATAATATCCCAGGTTTAGACAAAACCCTCTTGTTCAGTCCTCACAGAGGAGTTTATTTACTGGCATCTGCATTCTGAAAATAATATTCGGCTTTGCAATAGTGCTCACATTTCACAAAATATTTTGTCACCCAAATCTCATTACGTGATCATTCTGCTCTCCTCTCCTGGGCATGGGGGAGCAGTCGGGAGCCCAGAGGTGCAGGCAGGCGAGGCAAGCACACAGAGCAGGAAGCACCCAGAGCCAGCTGCTGTGACCTTGGCCTAGGACTCTGACACTTGGACTTTTTAAATATATTGACTTCTCAGAAACCAGACACCTCTGATTTCAACAATAGCAGTTGTCATTTGCTTACTTTTAATTGATCGCTAAAATTCTTATAGACTGTTAGAGGCAGTTAGAAATGGTGACAAGACCACTGGGGCTTGAGCCCCAAATGCTCCTCCTCCCCAGGGGCTGACGGCAAAGCTGGAAAGCAATGGCCAGAGCTCTCCACCATGCAGGTCTCCTGGGAGAGCAGGAGCAGGGTGGAGCTGGGGCCCCTCTGGAGGCATTGCTGGCAAGGGTGGCAAAATTATCCCTAAAGAGCACTCCATTTTCCTGTAAGCTCCTCAGCAGATTAGGAGATTTCTGTTGGCACTAACCTAATATGTGGGTTAAGATGGCATTGCAGAGTGAGCTCCAATGAACTTTTTCTCTCCCTCTGGGGTTTAGTTGTGTGCTAGGGAATCTGAAGGGGAAGATGAGATGGATTTTCCAAGTCCCCCTGAGCCTTGATCGGCTCTGTTTGTGTTTAGAAATTGCTGGAAGGATTTTGGCCCAAGCCCCTGGACTCAAAAACACACAGATGGACCCTACTCTTCAGAACTCACCAGGAGGACTTGAGAGAACAGTTTTAATTTTAGTTTTGTTTTAATTTTGTAATTATTTATTTAGGAAAACCATAACAAATCCAAAGGAGATATTCTTAAAACATTAAACATTAATATAGTTGGCATGTAATAAATCACATTTTAGTGTAATTTCAAAATTCCTATTTTTTGAAACTAGGATTCTAGATATGTATTTTAAAGGTGCTAACATCATTCCAAATGGGGATGTATCTGTCCTCCCTGGGCAATAAACTAGTACTGTTGGTAAGGTCAAAAAGGTTAGGAGGTTATAAATAATTGAAAGATTTGTGCAAGGGAATTATGAGTGATGGTTCCTTGATATGACCAAATTGTAGGAGAAACGCTGGAAGCTGCTTTCTCTGCTGGAAATGACACACTTGGAAGGAAGCTTTGACCCTGTCACTTTCCTGCCCTGTGTTGTCCTGGCAGCTCTTAACCTAGCAGCTCAGGAAGCCACAGGGCTGGGCCGGGGAGAGCAGCTCTCTCCAGAGGGAGCTCGAGGTTCCACAGGGTCAGAACTGAGGGATGTCTCCTTTTGACTCTAAGATGAAGGTCACTTTGGGTCAGAAGAAACGGAGACTTCTGTCTTTGGAAGACAGAGCCCATGGAGAAGTGACGGGGAAGCCCCACGGGGCCATTTAACGCTTGCACTTGCTTAACAAAAAGACTCATTTCAGCGTGTTTGTGCAAAGGCAGAAGTTAAAACATTTAAAAATTAAAACTTTATGCCAGAGAGATAGCTCAGCGGACGAAAGCGCTCACTCACTTAGGCAAGCTTAGGCAAGTTCAGAGACCTTGGTTGGATCCCTGGTACCACATGCCACACCAGCCCCGACCCTAGGGCAGTCTGAGCCCTCCAGAGTCTGGTGGTGCATGCCTGGAATGTCATCACAGATGAAGCTGAAAACAGGACGATCACCAGGAGTCCGAGCTGCGTAGTGAGACCCTGCAACAACCTAACACATTAAAAAAAAAAAAAAAAAAAAAAAAAAACTAAAACGTTGAGCAGTTCAAAATAAAAAGAAAGTCGGAACTACAAATATCTCACAATATCCGAGAGCACCAATTGGAATCGTTTTCGCCTTTCAGAATCCCAGCCCTATTCTCGGGGGGCAAGGTCTTCCTTCTGTGTTGCCCGTGAAGTTCTTGGTGCTTTCCCAGGACTTCCACGGCTTCTCAGGAGGACGGCGCATGCGCTTGTGAGTGTTCCTTAGCCCCTTGAACTCATTGCTGGAAGGCTCTGCGACGCGCACAGAGGCACACGCAGTCCACCCCTCTGCTGCCGTCACTGGGTCCTGTGGACGGCCCTCGTGGTGTCCGGCCATCGGCGGACATCCTTGCTCTTTTTGAGTCATGGTCACGGACCTTTAGCCTCGGCAGCCTCATACTCTGATCCGGTCCACACCAGGCGTTTTTTTTTTTTTTTTTTAATGCTCATTTCCTGAGACTTGAATAGTGAGCCCAGCTGGGCCAGCTAAGCACCAGCATTGGCTTCCACCTTGTGATGCTGTAGGCCAGAGACCTGTGGCCCAGTAGTGAAGACTGGAATCTTAACACCAGACCTAACAAGAGAAAGCCTCGGTCTTTGACATGGCAAGTCTTTCCAGTGCCACTTGGCCCACGTCTTTTGCATAGAATCCCCATGGAACCTCCTTTTTGGGTGCTGATGATTTTACCTGGAGCTTGAGAAAATCATTTTAAAAAGAGAGAGAAAATATATTTTCTTTTTCTTTTTTGTGGTACCAGAGATTAAACTCAGGACCTTGTACTTGCCAGGCAAGCACTTATTCCACTGAGCTATCTCCCCAGCCCATATTTTCAAAAGCTTAGTTTATCGAATTGGCAGCAGGATCAGTACTGAGGAGTGAGGGGGTGAGACCCTTAAGAGAACGAAGGCACGTGGCGATAGGCCCGGTGGGGTGGGGCGGCGAGGTACCCGTAGGGGCCTTGGGCCCGCGGCGGAGCACGCGCTGAGGCCATGCGGCGGGCGCCGCCTGCCACCTGGCTCTCCAGCTGTCTGCTCTCGCTGCCTTGCACTCCGTTCCACCCACACGGATCGCACACGTCCCGTAACGCGACAACATCGTACCTGTGCTCAGCTGAGCAGTGTGACCGAGGCAGGGAAGCGCAGATGCAGACTGGCGGAAGAGAATCTTCAGGGCCTCAGAGCTGCACTTCGCAAGTGTCTTTTCTCTGTCACGACGGTGCGTGAGTGCAAATGTATAATTAACCGCCAAGAGCAAAGATCACTTAGGGACTTGAAAATAAAGGATGCTGAGTCAGACTTGTAGTTTTGATTTGGATACTGAGTGCTTTAGGTGTGTGTGGAAAGAACAGCTACAATCATAGCCCCGCAACTTAATGTGTTAAAGACAAGGAAATACAATTAATGAATGAGCTTGATAATTTGAACAGGAAACAAATGACTTTTTTTTTTTTTTTTTGATGGAGCCAGAGATCGAACTCAGGACCTTGCACTTGTCAGGCAGGCACTTGTGCTCCTGAGCTCTCTCCTTGACCCCACAAATGAAAATTTTATTGCAAATCTTGCAAGGCAGATAAATTCTTAAGAAAAATGCTTGTTACGGGTCAGGTGCCGGCATCCCTAATTTTATTTTTATGTAATCATTTATGTTTAGAATTTTTTTTTATTTAGTACACTCTACTAATTCGGATGTGTAGTGATCCGTCAGTTTATAACCTCCCAAGCACTGGGATTACAGACGTACACCGCCACGCGCAGTCTTATTCGCTGTCTCAGCGCACCCCAGGGGAGGGGCCAGCGCTGCTCTGGAGGGGGGGATTGAACCGTGGTCCCTGAATCTTCCTAAGCAGGCACTTTGCTCCGCTGAGCTATCTGACCAGCCCTCCTATCTTTAAACATATAAGAAACAATAAAATTTTGCCATGTTTATTTGTAAAAAGAAGTTAGAAGCAATTTTCCCCCAGCAAAACATTTAAAATTCAAAACCACAAAAACTGCAGTTTCTTCGGTTACTACTGGTTTTTATTTGACAGTTTATGAAAAAAGAGCTTGGTATCTGACAATTTATATTAAAAAGAGCAGATAAATGTAGAAAATTAATGTTTTTACAACTATGTTTTTCTGTTACACATTTTTCATTCCTTTATTATTTTTTTTTCTTTTTTCTTTTTGTATTAAAATTGAACTCAGGACCTTGTGCTTGCCAGGCAGATGTTTATTCTACTGAGCTCTCTCCCCAGCCCCTGTTATACACTTTTAATATTGGTTCATTTTAATTTATTCTTATCACTAAAATAAATATTACAGTAAGTACTGAATCACTGTTTTGGTTTCATCCGACTGTTAATGTACAAAAATATTAAAAAGGCTCCATGGAGAAGCTACCCCTGTGGGGAGGCTGTCTGTGCATTTTATAACCTGCTGATTACCACTGCTCAGTGTGGCTTCCTTGAGCTGCCAAATAGTTTTGTTTTGGGCAAAGATAGAGCAAACAGCCAATTTCTAGGCTGTGTGCAACTTGCAATTCACACCATATACTCAGGGAATCCTGAAGTTCTAGATGAAGCAAGCTCTGAAGAAGCATAGAGATGATTGATGTATTTTTTGTACAAAAAAAAAATTATAGATGAGAAAGCAGAGGCCCACGATGTGATCTTGATGCAGACAGTGGCTTCGGGTGGCAGCTGCGAGGCTGTGTCTTGCTCGTTTCTCAGTCCTCAGCTCTGTTCCAGCAGGGCCAGCCCGGAACAGCAGCACTCAGCATGCGTCTCCTGACCTCGAATGACCCGGGAGCCTCGTGGCGCTAGTGTAATCCAGCACTTCAGTGTTACAACCCTTCTGCTCGCATCTGTTCTCGAGCGTCTGCTGGAGTTTTCCAGGGGCCGCACCTGGTACCGGAAGTTCGTCTATTACACGGCTAACGAAATGTGTGCTTGTCCACTGTTCATTTTCAGGCTCCTTAATTTTGCAAAAGGCAAGTATCAGCTGGAACTTACATTCAGATCTATTTCTTTGGATTAATGAATCCATTGTTGGGCTTACCAAAGACCATGAGAACAGATGTTCAAGGTCCTCCAGCCAGTCCAGATGACAAGGGCTTCCTCCCCTACCGGTTCTAAGTCATATGGGGCTCGTCTATCTCTCCCGCAGAATTCAGGAATGGTCTCTGTCCTTTCCCACTTAACATAAGTCCATAATTAAGACAGACAAGTGATGCTCTTCAATCGTGTCTAGTAAATTTAGACTCTTTCCTTGGCATGATGTAATGAACTCTGACTCAGTGTCTGGGCTCACGACTTCTTCCTTCTGAACCCAAGTATGCAGTCTCGTCTTAGCTTTCACCAAGCCTTTTCCAGTAGAAAGGGAATGGTGGTCGGGTTACGAAGCGGGAGACGCTCCATTTTGTTCTCATCTTGAAGGAAGAATTTACTAGAAGGACAGCTGCCCACGCGCTGCTCCTTTTCTTTTGCACCCTGCCTCCTGCATTGTGTGTCCTGTATGTGGTGAATGAGCCATGTGCGGATGAGCAAGGGCAGTTCTGGAGGCCGGGCCTGCGTGGAGTGTCAGAACAGCAGACAGCTGCTTGCACCTTGCTGGACTGCGACCTTTCATTTCAGATATATAAGTTGTGAGTTTTAAATTTTGAAAGCTAAAAAGAAAAATCCCACAAACGTGTTCATTACCTATGAAAAATACTAGCAGAATTTCCTGCACCAGTTCCTCACTCATTCACACACTTCCGTATATCGGCTTAACTTTCTGGGTCCATACCATGTCCCAGATGTTCCTCACATTGATGGTGACGTGGCAGTGAAGGAGACGGTGTTGTGCGCCACCCCTGGGAGCCCCACTTCAGCAATGCTTATTGAATAACCGAGTTACAAACCAATGGGAAGAAGCAGAAGTATGAAGAAAATTTGTCTTGTCTTCCTTCAGCTAAGACGGAGAAAGAATACCAACCAGAATTGACTTACGTCAGTGTGTAGCCAAACACAGTATGTTTACAGACGTCTGAGACGCAGAATTCATTTTCTTTTTCTTTATTTGGGCTCTCTTTTTCTCTGGACCAATGACAGGAGCAGAGACAGGGGTGATGGAGCAGTCTGGAGAGTCCTGAGGGAGTGCAGTGCCTTGGGTCTGCAAGCCCCGCCTGTCTGAGGCTCGCTTCTACTCTGCACCCCAGGCATATTTGCAGCTGTGAAAAATAATGCCCAGGGTTCAGTGTGGTGTCCTTCATGTGGATCTGTCACAATGGCTGCCTGTCATTCCCACTGAGAGTGCGCTCAGCTTAATTTCCTTGTGCAGAATTTTATGCCCAACTATTTGAGTTTCGCCTTAAACACAGCATCGTCATTATCAGAGTATTCATGACATGACTTAATACAGTTTCAGAAGGATGTGGGAACGTTTTTTAAGAATCCCTATTTCTACAATGACTCTCCAGGCAAGAGGCATGTTTAGAGTTCTCTTACGCTTGCCTGACGGGGTTTTCTCTCACTGTGGGTTCTGGGAACCTGATGTGGATATACTGCACTTTGCAAGCAGCAAGAGAATGAAACAAACACCAAAGATTAAGAGCTGCCTGTGAAAAGCTGATAGAGCTCTTCGTTGCTCCTTTCTCTTCTTTTAAATATTGGGATCACACCGAGGGTATGCACACTGCGATCCATCCCTGACCCTTTATTTTTTATTTCAAGAGGCGGGGTCTTGCTAGGTAGCTCAGCTATCCAGACTGGGATCCTAATGGATATCCTCCTGCCTCAGCCTCCCAGAGTGCAGGCACAATGCCATGTGCCACCATGCCCAGAGGACATGACTCTTACCCATTATTTCTTTCACGTGCGATCATCCTTACTAAGGCTCTTGGAATGACAAAGATCCTTATGACATTAGTATTAGCCCACAATCAGAACTTGTATATGGTACATTATTTGCCCATTCTATTTTCTGGTAACTGAAATTATAGCTTAACTATATCAAGATAAAGTAGGATAATATCGTACTCCAGTTTTCTTTTATTATTGACTCTGATATTTTAGTACTTACACTGTATTTAAGTGATTTTTTCTAAAATAAATTCTGAACCAAAATATCTTAAGAAAGGACGATAAAAAGCAAGTTATGAAATAAATACAAGCATTATAATTTCATGCTTTTGCATTTTAAAAAACCCTCTCTGCCAAGTACAGAGTATTAGTGAAAATAACTTTTTTTGTTATTCTGTTATAGCATTGCTTCTGTTCCCTATGACCATTGATCCTGTAATTGATATTCCAGAATGAATGACTGGTACGGGAAACTCTTGCAAATTCTCGGTACCATTCGATACAATGCTGATTTATTTGTGAAAGGTCTCAGAAGCATCAGCTGTCAGGGTCAGGGGACATGAGGCCAGAGGGCAGGGACATAGCGAGTGGGGAACAAGATTCTCTGCCCGTCACAGATAGGAGAATAGATAGGGTGGCCATGATGGCAGCCCTGCTCTAAAAGACACTGTGCGAGCAGGTGCTTCTGCCACCAAGCTCTCTCCCTGGGCCATCTGGAATACTTTTAAAAATGTGACTATCTCAAATTATTGATCATTCATTGTGATAGGAAATACGTGAAAGACATAACTAAACAAAATTTAGGAGAAAATGTATTGATACTACTGGGCACTTTGGAATTTAAAGCCAATTTCATTAAGACACAACTTTAAGAAGAAATTAAGAGGAAATTCCAGGCGAGGATAGAGGTACAGGAGTGTCATTCGGTGCAGACCCTCAACCCAGTCCCTATCACTTATCAAAAGTAAGGAAGAAATCCGGGCGGTAGCATGAAACAAACGCAGGTTGCGTTACTCAGTAAAATATCTTGAACGCTTCTGCCAGAAGCTAAATACGTGGAACGGAGAAAAATGCCAACAGCACCGGGAGCTTCACGGAGCACTGCAGGTCCAAATGCCAATGATACTTTAAAAGGAGATAACAGCAAAACCCCATCAGCAAAATAACGAAAAGTAATCGCAGTATCAGGTGAGATTCAAAGACAGCGAAACTGCAAGAGGGGGAAGGAAGGGGGCGTGATAATGGGAGACGCAAGGGACAGAAAGGAAGGGAAGAAGGGGGCACGGGTGTGAAGCAGGGCTCAGGACGCAGAGGAGAGTCCTAGGATGAACACAAGCCAGGTCAAGGCTAACCCTAGCTCAAGAAAAAATACGCTATGTTCTCTAGGTACGCGAGGTCCCAAATAGCGAGGCACTGATTTCAGCTCCATCTTCTAACTTTCGGAGTAAGGAGAAGCTTGAATGAAGAAGCCCTTGCGGCTGCACGCAGTCTTACAACGCTGAAGACTGAGTCTGTAGGTTGGGCCCTGGGTCACCCGGCAGCTCACCGTCTACAAAACAAGCCATTCCCGGGGCGTGGGGAACTCCAGGGTAGGGTGCCGCATCCGGGGACAAGGGGCCACACCAGCAGGGATGCTGGCACACAGGGGCCTCTCCTGTTCAGCGTGAGCCACGGGTGTGACCCCAGTGTGAGTACCTTTTCCTCTGCTGATGAATGTGTGACCTAAGCCAGATGAGCCCTGCCATCTCCACGGGGCTTCCTCGTGCTAAGGCAGAGTCCAGAGTGGGACAGGGAGGGCGTTTGGATCTAGGCTCCACCCTCTCCCTCCTGGCAGCCCAGAGTTCTTGGGCTCCAGGCACGGTGCCACCTTCTTAGGGTGGGCATGGTGACAGATTCTGCGTATTTAATACAGTGGGAGAACTGAGCCCCAAAGGGCCAGCTGCTCGAAGGGGCACGGGCAGTGAAGCCTCGGGCTTTGATGTGGGGTGTCACCACACAGGACGTAAGCACGCGGTGGCACCGGCAGCGCCGTGGGAGTCACAGAGATCTGGGGGTGACTTAGGACAGATGGAGACAGGATGCTCTGCCCACCTTACCGGAGGTCCGTCTGAGGTCAGCCCGGGGTCCCAGGACCTGTCAGGCGGCAGTGTGCCCACCCTGGGCCCCTCCTATCCGCCGCTCCTGAAAGTCCGGTGAGCACCTCCGAAAACGTCATGCACGTCCTACGACTCGGCTGCAAAGTGTGACTCACTGTCCTTAAAATGCTCAATTTGTCTGCAGAGCAGTCGCTGTGCCCCTGTAGCAGACACAAGCGCTGCGCCTGCCGGGTGGGCAAGCGATCGCCCCCACGCTGCTGGAGCGCCGCAAGAAGGGAGGTTTTAAACTGTTAATTTTGAAATCATGAACTCACATAGTGCCATATGTGGTTTTAATATTTTAAAATATTATTTCCTTCAGGAACGTAGAAAGACGGGCTCACCGCGTCTGTCTGCCATGACAGCGAGGAGCCCAAGCTCTAACATTTCTCAGCTTTTCTCCCGCGCAGCGCTGCCACTATACATGGATAGTTAATGTTTTTTGGCCTGTTAGGAACGTCTCTGTAATTTATAACGTCTAAGCTTCCTAGTGTTTAGTGCATTATCATTAAATGGTTTCTTCATTCAAGCCAGTTTTTTGAGGAGATTGGGATTATTTAAGAAAACCTAGTCAGTGATATTTTTCTACATAGTAGAGCAGATTAGAATGATCATTTCCAGTGTGTGTGTGTAGTACAGGGTCTACAGGATCACACTACACAGATGGGACATGTAGGGATGGTTCCTATTTTCCAGTCTCCCAAGGGCTGGGATTCCAGGCGCCTGCCACCACACCATCTCAGTGGCTGTCTCAGTGCGTCCTAGGGGCGGGGCCTGCACAGCATGCCAGGGATCCAGTCTGGCCCGAGTCTCCCTAAGCAGAGCTATCTGGCTCGCTCTCATTTCTGATTTTGAAATCTACAAAAAAAAAAAAAAAAAAAAAATTGATTCACTGAAGTTACTTTGGTAAAGAACTTGAGAAGAAATAAGCCTGGCAGTGCCAAGTGGTCTCTTTCTTTCTTTCTTTCTTTCTTTCTTTCATTCCTGGGAATTGAACTCAGGATCTCACATTTGCCAGGTAGGCTCTGTGTCACTGAGCTGTACCTCTGGCACTCAAATGACTTTTTGATTAAAGAATTTTTTTTATTCTCATTTATGTATTTGGTACAGGGCCTATGCAGCTTGGACTCATAGTGATGTTTCTGTCTTCAGCCTCCCTAGAACTGCGATTACAGGCATGTGCCACCATGGTGGGGTTGTTTCTGGCTCAGCACACCCCAGATCAGGGCTAACATAGCCTGTGGGATCAAGAATAGAACCCTGGTCCCAGCGCTTGCCAAAGCAGGTGCTTAGTCCACTGAGCTATCTCGCTGGCCATAGTGAGGTTTTTTTGTTTGTTTGTTTTGTATTTTCGTTTTTGTTTTTTTTAAACTTCATAGTTGAATTCCAAAGTGCAATGTGACCTGCCAAGCCATTCAGAGGCTTCTACGTTTGGTTTAAAGGAAGCATATTTCTATATGGCTGTTTGTTCATTTACTCTTTAACTACTTCTTGACCGCAGTTTTCAAACAAAAGCAGACCAATAATCAACCTTGATGAAGCAAATCAAAGAATGGAGATGCATGCATGTCCCCAAATTGTGCAAGATCTCGCCTCGATATTAAATCTGAATAAGATTTGGTTCATTAAAAAACTGTGGAAATGTGGATATGGCCATGCACTGGAGGGTTCCTTACTTGGGCTCTATCGGGAAAGAGACAGTAGAAAGCACCGGCGCTGTGTCAGCTTTTCTTGCTGAGAACCGTTACAACGCCTGGGCATTTAGCAGCAGCCCATCCAAGCCTCTGCGTTGTCACGTTGCCTCACACTTGATGCTTCTGTAGGTTGGCATATTGCAGTTCAAGGCAAAGGCTCACCTCAGTTTGACTTCATTTTCAGAAAGTCTTACAGCTGCGCTGTCTCTGCACTACGCTTACATGTTAGGTTAAAAGTAAGAGTCGCTCAGGCACTAGCCGTTTTCTTACGCTAATGGCAGGCATCTAGGTTCATTTAGTCGTCTGACTTCTAAGTACTTTCAACATTAAATGGAATCTTATTTTGCAGAGATATGAGACAGATAGGCTTGTTTCATTATGTGTGCCCTGGATCTGGTTTTCTTTTATATTTATTCTAAAGTATTTGTTTGCATTTAAAATATTAAAATTTACACGGGACTTCTGAATGAGATTTTTGTTTCTCCAGGAGATAGAGAAGATGCCAAAAGATCTGCCCTTATGTTATTGTCTGGACTTCTTTCTTTTATCTAATTGTGATGCTCTATAGTCTACGAAGCTAGAAATCAGATTGGGTAAAAAACTATAGATGATGACTAATGCTAGAAATGTTTTAAAATGTAAATAATAAGATTATTTCTATAATGCAGTTATTCTTGTGCATTTATGAGTTTGCTTATGGATGTTACTTTATTTGAGTAAAGATAAAGTGATTAAACTAATTTTTATTGAGATTTTTTTGAAAATAATATATTGAGATTTTTTTGGTTGATGCAATTGATGTTTTCCATTCAATCTAATACTATATGTTCACAGTGTATCTGGCTGGCTTATACAGTGCCAACCAAAGGGCATAGCAGCTTTACTTGTTTACAATCAGTTGACTAATCTATTACATGGTTGATCATGCAGTTTAATATACTCTGTATATGCTCATACTTTTATATGCTAGTTATATGACCTTTACAATTTAACAATTATTCTTTTAAGAAGAGTTTCCGTTAATAGTAAATATACCATCTGGGGTTTTTCAATGTACACCAGTGTTACAGCTATTCTTTCTCCTCCAGTCTATTTCTATGTGCAAGGGGTAGCTAGGGGACTGACAGCTACATGAACCTTTGCTGAACACCTGCCCCCAACTTGGAGGCAACAAATGGAAGAAGGGAAAGTTTATTCCCTTGCAAGACTTGATCCTACCTCCCACGTAGGTGAATGTCCTGTTCTCAGTGGTTTGCCAAAATTGTCTATATTTCCCCCTTATCTTGGCTATATAAGTCAAAATTTCCCCAGATTAAGAACCACTGTGTTCTTGCCTATTTCCTTGAGAAAGGTGCTGCCATCCTAGGATTCCAAAATGATGATTACCTCTTTCGTCAGTGGTGAGCCCCCACTCAGTGGTCTGAGACTTCTAACAGAACAGTGATGTACTCATGGAGGAGAGGGACTCTGAGCAGTTCTGTAGTTGGTGACACATCTAGATTTAGCAGAAAACGCAGAGGAACTCATTTGCAGAGACACCATTTTGCAGAAGCCCAGGAGAAAAAGAGACAGACTGTGATGACTCATGTCACTCCAGGGAGGAGGCCAGGCCACAGGGCTGCTCCAAGACTCATCCTAGAGAGCCCTGTCAACCTTGTGCCTTCAAGCGGAAAGACTCCAGAGTGCATGGGGCGTCACTCTGACCTAGCTCGAGGTGGCCGAAGCTCACTCTCCCTGACAGAAGACAGAAATGAACAGTTTCAAAAACCTGCTAGCAAAACTTCTGTTCCACAGAATAGGGGGCAGCATGGTCTCCCTTCTTTCTGCATGAAAATTTTCTCTCCACTCTAGAACCCTGCTGACACTAGTACTACACACCTCGACTACCTAATTAAAAGCAAATCCTGTTTCAAATTAGGGATGTGAGATATGTACTCATCACCTAAAAAGAAAACTTACAATTTTTTAAAGTAAGTGTGAGTCACAAAATATGAAATTCTTAAGGGAAACAAATACCTTTAGTTTTAAAAGTCTCAAGAGAAGTTGGCAGAGCCCCACACAAATAGACACAGAGTTGTTATTTCTGGAAATGATCTCTACATTTGTCGTCTTCGCTTCTGAGGTGATTGGTTATTGCTACAGAAAACAATTAAGCAGCTCCCATTAGTCTTCTCGTTTTAGCTACCAAAGTGTGCTTAAATTCTTTTCTCAGTGAAATAGCCCAAATTGTTATTTGTTTGCCATAACATAATTGCAATTCCAGACACAAAATCATGATAATAGTATAATTTAGTCCTCTTTGCCTCAGTCTGAGTAATTAAATGGTTTTTCATTGGGAGTAATTGGGTCTTGCTTTAATAGCCAATAAACAAGTAAAGCCATTTGGTGCTCGTGAGTGATTAAGAAAGTGAAGAGGAAAGGTGGGCTGAGAAGTAGAGTTCTGAACAAAGCTGTTCTTTTAAGCATCAATTAAGAAAGTGTGTAATTGTGCATGTGAGGCCCAGGAAAGTCTCTGAGTGACTGTGGTGTTGACTCTTCCCACACCATGCAGCAAAGCCCAGCAGCCCACGGCCTGCAGACAGCTCAGCACCCACCGGCTCCTCAGGCAGCAGCTTCAGCAGCGGCTACAGCGTGGACAGCGAAGGCAGTGGCCCTGGTGGGGACACCAATCTGTTCCCAATGCCACGGATGTAAGTGGATCTTTCTGTTACTGCAAGGTTAACGGCATCATGAGTAAGATGTTCCTAACAGTTCTCAGGAGATAAGTAGATAATTACACAGTTCTAAGTCACTGAGTCTGTTTATTCCTACATAGAAACACATTATTCAGGAAAGACTAAGGGTGAATCCAGTTAACTCTAAGGAGGAAGTCTGGTCACTCCCAGAAGTCTCCTTAGTGCCGTCTGCATGTAATGTGAAAACTGCTGATCACCTAGCCATGCCAGACTGAAGCCAAGTGTCAGGGCATTGGTGTTTCGGTGACACAACGACTGAATGCGCTATTGTTTGTGCAGATGAAGATAAATTTATTGACCCTGAAGGAAGAGAAAATGAAAGACAACCAAAGAACCCACCCCCCCCCCATAAAAAACATATAAAACAATCTTTTAGGGGCTGGGGAGATAGCTCAGTAGAATAAGCACTTGCCTGGCAAACACAAGGACCTGAGTTCAATCCCTGGTCACCCCCCACCAAAAAAAAAAAACAAAACAAACAAACAAACAAAACAATATATACAAAGAACCCAACCCGTATCATCCTCAAAACAAATAATACCCAGTGCTAGTCATAGAGAATTTTCAACTCTAAATTGTTCTACAATAAAAATGGAAGATTTTGAAGTGTTTTTAAATGTCTTAGAACAAGTTGTCTCTAGTTCCCTGAGACAACTACACGACCTGGACATTCATAAACATAAGCTGGAGTTGTGAAGGTGTCCCCACGTTTGTGTGTGGCCAGGGCTGAGCACTGTCCCTGAGACCCTGGGGACACAGCTGGCTGTGGCAGTCAGCTGTCCTCCTGTCCATGGCTTGTGACATGTGTCCTTCTTATGCTCTAATACTGAGTGAAATCTGCTCATGGAGTAGAATTTCTCTTTGTTTTAATAAATATTGGACATAAGTGTTTAATAAAGTTTGTATAAATATCACCTATTGACCACAAAAATACTATCAATAGTTAATGATTTGGTTTACAAAAGTAAAATAATAGAGAAAGTTCATTTTCACAGTGTTTATGTTGGAACTCCTAAATAGGTTTTCCACCTAATGTAAAGCTAATTATTATTTTATTGTCTGTACATCTGAGGGATTTTCATATTTGTCTCTTGTTCTTTGACTCTTGAACTGTGGACTTCAGCAGAAGCTTTGCACTTTTCAGCTCCATAGGACTGGGTATGATCCTTAGAGTGGCCAAGTCTCCTTAGTCCTTGGCCTTTGATGACGCAGTGTAAGGAGAACCCCACTGAACCCATTCCATTTCCCTGTATGCCGTGAATAGCACATGAGCATTTAAAGGCTTTGTACCACAGGCAAATTTATGTCCTTCCAATTTATCTGTACCTTTCAGGCTGTATAATTCAACACTGATGAGAATGTTGTAGCCTTCATAGAGTTAATTATGGTATTTTTTCTATATCTGAACATTTAAAGTGAAATTATATGGTTTTTACATACATATCACACATTATTTTGTATTTCTCCATTTTCCCATTTCTATTGTAAATCAAAGTCTCCCTAAATGGCCCACAGTATTTTTTTGTTGCCTTATACATGAAAAGAAAACTCACTTTATAAAAGCATTATGTGACACATGTAAGAAATTGTATTTATTAATTTTTATATGCCCCAGTAGTTATGTCTAACACACTCTCTCTGGGGCTAGGATAGTTACTCTATGAACGTCTTGTGATTTGTACAACTGTAAATCATAAAGTGTGCAGTCTGAGTGCTCTGAAGTGAAGATTGTGAAGAATTCAGAAAGATCGCACTCTTTATAGGACCTGCAATTTCACTTCCTTGGTTCCCTATTTAGCCCAGCTGTGTGGCAAGTTCTGGGTAATCCTCCAAATACACGTTGCACTTTGGCTAAGTCTCTAAATTTAAATTCATTATTCATTACAACCAAAGACTGTGGGCAGAAAGCATTAAAATATAGAATCTAGGACTAAAATAATTATGACAGTTCCCATCATTGATATTTATTACAGCTACTACAAATCAAAACTTTCTCAAAGTTTAGCAAAGTATCAGAAGAAAGTTCCTATTCACTTGCATCTTGGCTCCTTGTGCACACAGTGTACTGCGGAAGGGAATATTGCTGCTAAATTCCTGAGGCTTTTTTCTATTTATGGCACCACGAGTGCAGTTCATTTTTTTTAACATAACTACTGAATCTCAGTGAAGCAACTACACAAACTGAAGCTCTGTGCATTGATCAAATGAGAAAATATGACCCAAAGCAAGCCTTGTATGCATGCACACACAATGGTAGAAATCTGGTGATTTTCGTGAAATTAGTCCTTTCATCATCATAAACTGAAATTTGTGTCTAAATCTTTGGCCTTGAATTGTCCTAATGGAACGATGTC
Organism: Myocastor coypus; assembly: GCA_004027025.1. NCBI lineage: Eukaryota > Metazoa > Chordata > Mammalia > Rodentia > Myocastoridae > Myocastor > Myocastor coypus. The sequence continues at coordinate 6,370 of PVJA010001364.1, read as the reverse complement.
ATGGATCTCAAGTTAAAATGATTTCTAAATTTGCACCGATCCTCTCACACGTGCAACAACATTTCGGTGTCTTCCTACGTAGAGCGGTAAGAGGATATTTAGAGCGATTTTCAAATCAAATATGGCTGGATTTTTTTTTAACTTTAGGATAGGGTGTTCAGGGTCTCATGACTAGATTGGACTCGTATTAGCCAACCTGTTTACAGCCTCCCAGGAGCTGGGATTACAGGCGCGCACCACCATGCCCAGTCTTGGCTGGATCTTACGAAATACGTATAGTTACATTTTTAGCAGGTCAATTCAATGGAGCAGTTTTTGTGAAAATCAGAATCAGTTGTTAGTGGATGTTGCCATGTCAAAGTTATTGTTTAGAAAGAACAGCATCAAGGTATTCTCTTGCTCCACCATCCTCCAAGCAGTTAGTAATCTTTGTTCCATTTTAAAAGATGTCTTACCTAAGTCCATAGAAGGCAATTCAAACCCTTCATGCGCTTTGCCAGCTGTTTTTCTCATCTTCCCAAGGTTACTCATCTTGCTCTCCATGTGCTGCAACAGAGAAAAGTCTTGCAGGCCCTTGGCCATCAGTGTCACTTGGAGGAAACTGCAAAGCCAAGAGCGGAACCCAGCTGCTCTGACGTTTACAGCTCCTCACAGCTGCAGACAGCGAGAAATTTTTAAATAATCACTAGGCGAAGCTTAAAAGTCTACGTTATTACAGCATTTTAGGAAAATAGTTTTCTTAAGTAACACATAAAACCATGCATCCATATGGGCTGCGCCATGACATTCTGATTCCTGGTGCCTTAACTAGGACTCTCATCTAGGAAGGCCCCCTGGCATATAGCTCTCAAACACTTTTTGTTTTTTGAGCAAACATTCAAGTCCCTTCTTCCCAGATCACCTGAGCTGTGCCATGCCCTATCTTGATGGAGTCACCACCCTGCTCTGCCTTCATGTGCACCTGCTTACTTCGATCTGACAGGAACATGCTCCTGGCCCGCCCCAGCAGCCCTCTGTGCCCGCTCTCAGGCCGGGGTCCCCACCACTCCTCTTTCAGTGTCTGGAGAGCCACAGAGAAGTGAGAGGCCTCAGCGTGGCTTACACTCTCGCGTGCACGCACTCTGCTGATGTTGCTGCCAGTGACCGGAGTGCACACGTTTTATGCCTGGACAACTGGCTTAGCTACTCCTCTGCGGTTGCTGCGACAAGGTAGCAAATACCCAACAGGAAGGAAGGAAAGGTTCATTTAGCTCGCAGTTGGTGCAGGTTTCGGTCTGTCATCAGCTGGCTCCAACAATTCAAGGAGCAGAAGACAGCGAAGGCAGCAGTCAGGAAATGTGGAGAGCAAGCCTGTTTTCTTCCCTTGTCTTGTAAGCAGGCTACCAACCCCCCACCCAGAAGTGCAGCACTCATACCATCACTGTGGCTGCCGCCTGCGCAGGGTAAAGATGCTCACAGCGAGGCCCCTGGCCCCTGCCCAGTCGCTTAGTGAAACTTCTAAACTTGTCAAGTCAACACAACCTACTGACCATTTCAACAATATCCCACCGTGTGTACGGCCCCATCTTTTTTGTACACCATCGGACGATGGGCACTGAAGCGTCGCCCTGCCATTTCTTGGCCGTTGTGGATGGTGCCACAGGGGAGGTGGTATGCGACGTCCGCAGACCGACTGCGGGATGCTGGAGTGGGTCCTGTGGCAGCTCTGCTGGCAGTCGTTCAGGAGCCTCTGTGCCGTTTCCCACCAAGGCCAGTGGAAATGGTTACATTCACGCACAAGGTACAGGGGGCTTCCTCTTCTCCGTGTGCCCTGGTGAACCTCTCAGCTCTCTTCCTGGAGGGAGATGACACCTCGTGGTAGCTTCAACTGGCATTTTGTTGCTACCTGCAGATGTTGAAGTTGTTGCATGTGTGTTATTTGTGTCTCTTCTTTTGGAAAATATCTCTCAGAGCTTCAATTCTGTTTTCAGATGTCATTCAACTCAGTATTTCCCTTCTAACTAAAGAATGTCTAGGAGCTCAATTATATTACATGTGTCACCAAAAAAAGCACTAGAAGTCCATTCATAAGCATTGTAAAGATATAAAAACTCTTTCTAGAGTTAAAAATGGACATCATTCTTCATGTGCATATGCCGAAGTATCCGTTACTGTGAGCAGTTTTTGTTTCTGTGTGGCAGCAAAACAATTATTTAACGAAAGAAAACTGTTCCAGAAATTGGAAAATTTCATGATAGCGTGATGGTTCAGTGAAGGCCTCTACAAGTAAAACTTAGGAATCTCGAGATATTCTGCCTGGACTGAGTAAGAATAATAAGCAAGTTCCCATTTTAAAATGCACATGATACAGAGCAATTGACAGAGTGTACATTTGCCATTCCAATAATCCACTGTGGGTCTGAGTACGTAATGTCCTTTTATTTTTACAACACTCATCTCTTTATTTGCACCCAAAGGAAATTTTATTCTGTTCTTAAACAGAGGGAAGATGGGGCAGAACGGCCTGGAGCCTGTGAAGCAGCCAGCAGGAGGCGGAGGGCTCGCAGACACGGAGGGTGAGTTAGTGTGCACAGTCTGAGCTCTTTAAGGAATCTCCACCTTGATTTCTGTGGTGGTTATAGCAGTGTACACTCCCACCAACAGCAAAGTGCAGTCGGGTACAACCACTACAGTCTCTCCATCCTTTGTTATTGCCTGACTGATTGATGTTAGCTGTCCTTTCTGGGGTGAGATGGAATCTCAGTTGTTTTAATTTGCACTTTGGAAATGGCCAATGATGTTGAACATTTTCATATACTTATGTGCCATTTGTATTTCATCCATGGACAAGTGCATATTCGGCTCAGATGGCCATTTTGGATTCAGTCATTGAATTTCGGGGGTCTGATTTTTTAATTCTTTATATGTTCTACATAGAAGGCCTTTGTTGGAGGAACAGTCAGCTATAATTTTTTTCTGTTTGTGTGTTTTCTTTGTACTCTGTTGGAGATCTGCTATGAGCTGCAGAAACTTTTCAAAATGATGAGATCCCTGCTGTTAAATGTTTGAACTATTTCCCGTGCAGTTTGGGTTTTGTTCATGAACACTCTGCCCATTCCTGTGTCTTTAAGATTTCTACTTACATTTTCCTCCAGAAGATTTAGTGTTTCTGTTTTGATATTTAAATCTTTGGTCCAAAGCCGGGTGTGGTGGCTCACGCCTGTAATCCCAGCACTAGGGAGGCTGAGGCAGGAGGATCAGTGCGAGTTCGAGACCAGCCTGGGCTACCAAAGTGAGCTCAAGGCCAGCCTGAACTGCATAGCGAGACCCTGTTTTAAAAAGACAATAAATAAATAAATAAATAAATAAATAAATAAATAAATAAACAAACAAATCTTTGGTCCATTTTGATTATAGTTTATGTATGTTGATAAGCATGGGTCTAGCTTTCACCTTCGACATATGAAAAGCCAGTTTTTCCAACACCATTTATTTAAAAGGCTATCTTTCATCCAGTGCTCTTGTGTGGTGCCTTTATCAAAGATAAAGCGGCTCAGTGTGTTTGCAATTGTGTCTTCGTTTTCTAATCTGCTCCACTGATCCTCAGGCTGTCTCTGTGCCTATACTGTGCTAATTTTACCACAGTTGCTGTGCAGTATAATTTCAGGTCAGGGTTTGTGATGCTTCCTTCCTTTCGTTTCTTTCCCAGGATTGCTTTTGAGATTCTGGGTTTCTTTTGGTTCCAAATGAATTTGCAGAAAATGTTTTCTAGCTCTGTGAGTTATACTAATGGTATTTTATGCAAAGTCAACACCCAGAAGTCAGTAGCATTTTGGTACACAAAGAATGAGCATACTGAGAGAGAAATTAAGGAAACCACACCATTCACAATAACATGCAAAAATAAATGAAATATTTAGACACCAATCTCAAAAAAGGACTTACAAGATTTATATGGTGAAACTTATGGTACTCTGAGGAAAGAGACTGAACAGGATTTAAAAAATGGGAAAATATTCCATGCTCCTGGATAAGAAGAACCAACATCGTGAAAATGGCCACAGTACCAGAATTGTTATGCAGATTCAATGCAATCCTGAGCAAAATCGGTGTTTCACTGCAGCAAGCATATGAGAGAATCTCTGAGCCACACAACCAGCTCTCCTTCAACAACACTGTGATAAAATCTGACAGCTCTTTTATCCTTCTAGAACGGCAACAGTCCCTCAGTAAATCCAGCTATTCTGTGTTCCGTGTGCTACCTCACCTTGGTCTTAGAATAAGCTAATAGGTAAATAAGAGCATACAGGGCATTGCTGCAAATGTAAAACCAAAGTGCCAACAGCATACAAGGTCGGGATACATGTGTTAAACTCAGAAAAACAGTACCAAACCCCAAGTGTGGGGAAGAACAGAGGTGGACATGCTTCCCAAAGTCATCAGAAGGCAGAGAAAAGACTGGGGGGGGGCAATTTTGGTCTATTGCTATGTCTATAAATTACTCTCCGTCCTAAGAAACCTTATCTGATAAACGCTAGCTCTAAATAGCACCCTGCTCTGTGCACTTCTGTGGGCACCACATGGTTCTGGTTCTCGACTCCTCCTTTCCTTGGATTTTTCTTTTCTTTCTGGCTTATGCCTATCGCCACGCTCCCCAGCATGCCACCCTGAGTTTGGGAACCCTTTTACCCACCTGTCTGTAGAAACCAGTCTTCCTGGCTGTAGGCTTATGCCCCACCTACTGGTGAGACTGCCTGGGGTTCAGAGTCAACTAGATTATTGCAGTGATTCACATTCAGCCAGGCGCTTGTGCCCAAGCAGGAAGACACAACACCCTCCGACTGTGTAAGGCAGAAGAATGGATGCTGCAACTTGGGTCTGTGCTTTCACAAGAGTCTGGGAGTCTGAGGAGGGATAGCAGGGCGGCAGAAAGAAGCCACTCTACCTCTGGGCAGAAATACAGTGGGAGGGCAGGAGCCACAGAGAGACAGCCAGCGGCCAGAAGCCCGTCCAGAGTCTGATCAGGATGGACAGAGATGCTGCCCTCCTCCCTTCCTCCCGTTCTGCTCTTCTGTGGTGCCTGATCCAGTTCAACCAAAGGCAAGGATCAGGAGAGCTGGGACACAGGCCGGGAGCTTCTCTAGAAGAGAGCAAGAGGAGAAGGGGCCTGTGCGGGAGCGCGTAGCAGGGGTCTCACCTGGGAGCCCACCAGGCCTGCCCTGCACGAGCCGTTGTGCCATCCACGCTCTTCCCGAGCCTGCCTGCTTTCCCTCTGCGCCCCAGTGCTTGCACCTGTTTATGCTAACATTTTCGTAGCCTATTTCTGTTCTCTCATTTAAGTCACCTATTTTTGTGCTTGCCTCCTCCATACCGCGGAAGTGCTCTCAGGCCAGATGTCTGCTTGGCTTCCTGGTTTCCCAGCCCTTGGCAGAAAGCCTGCCCTGTAGGGCTGCCGAGGGGATGGCTGCTGAGTGAGGAAGGGCTGCGCGCAGGAGCAAGAGCGGCTGGCCTCGGTCTGCCTCAGGAACTCGGGCTGCGAGAAGAAGGCCATGTGTAGTTGTAGCTAACTGATTTCCCCTGCTTAAAACCTGGAATTTTCAGCTAAAATTTAAACATTAACAACTGCTCATGACTAGATCCACCCAGCCTCATGCTAATTTCTTCTCCTACCAGCCTCCCCACAAAACTTGCTTGCTTGTCAAGGAAGAACGAATCACAGGCCACTTGACTTGTTCTTGGGAGCCAACACGCCTGTATGGAAGCAAATTCACCCTGCCCCACTGCTGCCCCGGGTTAGCTATTGAACAGAGGAGTGTGGGCCAAGAAAGGGAGCGGAAAGGAATACGCAATGAGATGCGAGTCACCTCAAGTCATGTGGGGCTTTAGCAAGCAATATCTTGGATTCGTAGTTTTTTTTAAAGTTGAAAATGAAAACAACGATACAGAATTTCAAATAAAAATAAAATGAGATTAGCAAAGGCTAATCTAATGTGTGTTGTTTTCAAAGTAGCTTCACAGATTACAAGGTATAGGCATGCAGAATTGATTAAGCAATATAAGCACAAATGTATTTTTTTCAATGAAGTAATAGAAAATGGTACTATAGCGATCCTAGCTATCTTGTGTATGTCTACATATGTAATTTTCTCTCTTTCTTTTCTGCTATCCCCATCCCAGGCATTCTTCCTTTTTTTTTTTTTTCAATTCTTTTATTGTTTAAATTTAACAATGGTTATATTACATATTTTCATCATCGGATCAGTTTAGATTAATACATATAGATATATAAGATTGATCAAACAACTAAACATTAACCTTTCTAAATCCACATTACTTTTTTTTTTCTTTTCCCCCTTTTTTTCTTTGAAAGTTGACATATTGCATATTGTCC
>PVJA010001363.1:0-129238 GCA_004027025.1 Myocastor coypus | reverse complement strand
CACACACACACACACACACACACACACACACACACACCCTGCATGGTAAGCACATGCTAAGTATCCTGGAAAGGAATCACTTACCATTTAAAATTTGAAAAAAAAAAAATCAAGGAAATGTTAAATGTTACATTTAAACTCTCAGTGCAACGCCCATAAAGTTCCGTTACATTCAACTAGGATTAGCCTTCTGTGATTTGGTAGCTGCAGACATTATTCCCTCTGCTTCCTGTCATTTGCTTCAGAATATCACACTGAGTTTATGTCCTCCCAAAGCCCTCCTGCTTCACCGCGCAGCTCGGAAGTGCTTAATGTGACCGGATTGCTTTCAGGAAAGATTAAGGAAAGTATCTTGGGGATGCAGCTTCTCTGAGGTTTGGTTTTCCCAGCTATTAAGAACCACAGATCTCTGCACACACAACCACACACAGACCCAGCCCTGTCCTTGAGCGGTCCCTGGCAGTCCTGGAACAGCCCACTCTTTGCATGCTTGATGCTTTAGGATAAACCCAACGCAAACCGCTCCGGTTTCTCTGCAAACAGCCCTGCGAAGACCCTAAGCCTTTGCCACCAGACTGGCCAGCACTAGTTCGAACTTTTGCCTTACTCTCATTCCGCAAGACATCTGCGTCCCCAAGGAGAACAAGCCTGGCTTAAAGGAAGCCTGGGGAAGAGAGCCAAGAGCCTCTCCTGCTGGGCCTGGTGGGAAGGCAGCTCGAGAAGAGCAGCCCTGCGTCACGGCCCTTCCTTAAAAGCTCAGCAAGAAGGCAAGAGTTATTTCAGTTTCTTACATGGATATACAACCTCTGGAAAAAAAAAAAAAAAAAAAAGGCATGGAAATGGAAGGCTTGTTGATGCAGCAGCCTGAAAGGCCAGGTGAGCTTGATATCCTGAAGAAAGACTGCCTAGCAACAGAGCTTGCTTTTGCTACACGCAGAGCAGTGAGCCAGCTGAGGCTGATTCAGGAAAACGCTAGAATCTCTTGGTGATTTCCTGCAGACAGGACATTTAATCATCTCCCGACTCGCCACGCGGAAAGAAGAGAACAACCATAAACCCAACGATTCACACCTTCAAGTGAGTTTGCCTTCCCACCAGAAGTGTGACTTTGCAATCGAAAAAACTGGAATTTTCTCAATTTTTTAACAAAGTGTTCTTTTTTTTAAAAGAATTTTTTATTTTTTATTTTATTTTTTTTCTTGTTTCAGAACTTTTGTTTAGTTATTTATTTTTATGGCTGGCTCAGCCTGCCCTGAGGGCAGGGCTGGCACAGCATGTGGTGCCAGGGATCGAACCGTGGTCCCTGCAGCCACCTAAGCTTTCCTAAGGAAGTGCTTTAGACCACTGAGCCATTCTGCCAGGCCCACAAACTGTTCTTTTCCTTCACACACAAAAGCAAAAGCCACTCAAAGAGTCTTGATTCCTGCCCTGCATTTCTGGGGGTTGGGTCAGCAGCCTCCCCAGAAATCTGGGGAGAGCCTGGCAGTCCTAGACCACAACCTAGAACCAATTTCTCCTTTCTTTCTTTCTTTCTTTCTTTCTTTCTTTCTTTCTTTCTTTCTTTCTTTCTTCTTTTTCTGTGGGATGGGGTTTCAAACTCATGACCTTGCACTGTCAGCCAGGCACTTGTGCCACAGAGCTATCCCCCCAGCCCCATAGGACCAATTTCATAGGTCACACCCACCCTAGTGCCTTGCTTCGGGCCAAGTAGAGAGAATCAGCGCTGCATATAAATTCTTCACAGCTCTGCTCACCTGCCACCTCCCCCTGAATTGCCCAGTGGCCAGGAAGACTTGGCCCTGGCTGGTTTGGAAAGGAAAGGCCCAAGCCTGGAGCCAGGATTCGTTCTGTCTGTACAGACAGGGCCAGAGCTAGCTCTCCAGTTACTAAGCTGGTTGCATAGATAAAAACATCTGTCTGCAGCGAGCAAGGAACTCAAAGTATACAAATGATTCACACCACCTAAACAACTGCAAATAAAAGCCAGCCCTGCAAAACGAGGCCTGCTAGGAGCCAAAAGAATTTAATATGGGAGGAAATGGAATTTGGCAATCCACGCATCGCACGATGCTCCAACTGGGGAGGGCATGTCTTCCAGCTGCCGTCCCTTAAAATTTAAGAGATAGAAATAAAAATTAAACTCTGGTCCTCTGCATTGGCTCTCAACTTCTTGCTGAGGAGCATAAGCAGATGGCGGGGTGGGGGGCTACATCGTTTAAACTTCGTTCTCCTACTCGCTCCCCAGCTCTCACGATTGCTTTGCTTTAAATTATTTCCAGGCACCTCAGATTCGCATGACCCACGTCTGCACGAGGGGTGGGGGAGTGGAGGGCGTTCGGACACAGCCTCCAGAGCGCCCTCCACAAGAACCAGAGCCGGAGGTGGCAGCCAGAGGTGGAAGCAGCATGGGTCCGCTCCCCCACGCCCAGAGCCACTCAGCACAGCAGAGTCGCTGAATCATCGAAGCCCGCAGCAATGAAAACTAAGACAGAATAAGCATGTACAGTCCCAGCAGAACAAGCCACGTTTGCATCTTCGGAGACGCAAGCCCACCAGGTAAAGGTCGGAGGGAAGACGGTGCTGTAACGCGACTCTTCCTGATGTGTGTCGGACGCGGTTTTGGGGTGGGGGGGCTGCCGAAAATAACTGAAGGGGTCAACAGCAGTGAATATATTTTAACTATTTAAGAGGAAGGGATTATAAATAAACACTGTCTAAAAAGCAAATGCTGAGCAGTTAAATATTTTTTCCCCAGAAGCAGTCCTCACCCAGTAACAGGACTGCCACCGTGGTTAATAGAGCCCTTGCAAGAAAGCCAACAATCCCAGGGACCCGGAACCCCACCCCGTTGTGGGCTCAAGTCCCGCACAACCCCGCGGGGGGTAACGGGGACCGCGAGGCCCTAGCGGGCACTTACCGACGTCTGGCCGCGCCTCACCAGGGCCGGGGCACGCAGGACAGGGCGCCGCGGACGTGCAGGAGCGCGCTACGCAGCACAGTGGGGCTCAGGCCGCCCGGAGCGCGGGGCCCCAGGGGGCGCTGCCGCGGCTCTGGGCGCGGGCGGTGACATCGCGGGCGCCGCGGAGAGCGCAGCGGAGGTTCTGGGTCGGGGAGCGGTGCGAGCGCTTAGGGCCGCTTAAAGGGGTGCCGCCCCACCTCCCGGCCCGCCCATTGGACAGCGCCGAGGGCCGCGGACCAATCGGAATCCTGCTCCCAAACTGGAGTCGCCGGGGAGCTGGGTTTTAAAATTGGAAGGGGGTCGGAGGGGCGCAGCCAGCCGCGTCTCCCCAGCAACTCCAGCCCGGGACCCCAGATCGAGAAGGAGGAGCTCCAGACCCAGCGCCAGCGTCGTGCATCTCCCGGCAGGCGCCCCTCGCTGCGGCGTGAATGCCTGCTGGTGGGTGATGACTAAGGGAAGGGCGAGAGCAGCGCTGTTGTCACCCGTCTGGGCGGCTCTGAGCTGCGAGCAGGCGCAGACTGCATGTGATTGGACCTCTGGCTCCCACTGGCGCGGGGCCCGGCCTCAGTCTCCCCGCTTGCCCGTAAAGCACGCTAGTGATCTCTAGAGTCTCACAGGGCAGCCAGGCAGGCCCAACGAGGGGCCACCATCCCGGAGAACTGGTGCCCTTATTGCCTTCCCACATCGGAGCGGTGGCCCTGGTGCTGAGCCCAAGGGCTGCTGGGACTTCCTCGACACAGTCACTAGAGAAAGGAGAGAGGTCATGAATCCCTTAGGGGCGGGCCCCGTGCCCGGTACTGTGGTCACCAAAGAAAGGGGCGATCCCTGACTGAAGTAGCTGCCCTGGGCACGGTGCAGCGCAGCGGCAGTAGACTATTAGGTTAACTGATACATAAGGAAAGTGGTGTGCAGATATGTTTGCTGCAACTTCAGAACAGGCGAACACGTAGCTGTCCAACAATAGGGAACATGGTTAAAGAAATCACGGTACGTCCATATACCGGAGTACTATGCAGTCACCAGCAAAACAAACAGAACTAAAGGTGCTCTTAGATGATAATGTACCCAAAATACACTATGAAATAGTGTGGACAGAACCAAAGGCATCACTGTTTTTATAAACAAATCTGTGTATGCATAGGAATGTTGTATTTGCAAAAATGCTTCCAGAGGCCTGAAGATACAGCATTTGCCTGGTGTGCGCAAGGCCCTGAGTTCTATCTCTAGTACAAAAAAAAAAAAAAAAAAAAAAAAAAAAAAAAAGTCGAGAAAAATGCTTAAGAAAATTGCCGGGCGTGGTGGCGCACGCCTGGAATCCCAGCACTTGGGAGGCTGAGGCAGGAGGATCAATGCGAGTTTAGAGACCAGCCTGGGCTACAAAAGTGAGCTCAAGGCCAGCCTCAACTGCATAGCGAGACCCTGTCTCAATAAGACAAAAAAAAAAAAAAAAGAAAGAAAATGGCGCATGTTGCCGCTACTGACAAGGCAGTTTGAAGCCTGAGCAGATTTTGGGCAGGAAGGAGGCTGGCTTTCAATACGTGCCCCTGTGTGTTCCTAGAATGTCTGACCATGAACTGATGAGAAGGTTCTGGCCAAGTGGCGAAAGGTGACAGCTTGAAAACGCCAAGCCTTAGGACACCTACATGACAATGAAATTTCTGTTAAATCTCTGCTGTCCTCATGAAGGGAGGCAAACGCCCGGGCTTAGGCAACATCGAGGAGCACTAAGAGCGAGAGCGGGGCACGCAGCGCCCGTGCTGTGGCAGCAGGGCAGGCAGCAGCGGCCCGGGAACAGGTCTGTCTTGGGTCCAAAGAAGCCACACAGGAGACAGAGAAGCCTTGGGAAGGAAGAAGCAGGGATGGGTGTCAGACCCTCGGAGGAAGGCTGGAGTCCTCACTGGGGGCTCCTATTCCACGAGCACAGGGATGAGAAGAGCAGCCCACAAACCCTGACACCCATCTGTCTCCACCTGCGTGGAGTGCCACACACCTTAGCTTTAGAAGCCAGAGGCCCCAGGCTTTTTGAAGGTGGAGTGTGAACAATAAAATAAGGATTGGTGAGTTCCCAATGGAAAATTAGCATAAAAATTGGTCCTGCTCACCAGTAGGCCAGAAATACTTCACAGAAGCAAATGAACAAGTTCCCTGCAAAGTCGATTCCTCAGCCTCAGCTGCAGCCAGCCTTGCAAAGCACTAGTTCCCGACAGCCAATTTCCTAGCACACAGGAAGCTGGCAGGTCACAAGTGCGCACGTGACAGGCGCAAAGACACAGCACTACAGGTCAGACAGCATGACAAGCAACAGCACAGAAGTAGAAAGTTTAAAAAGACGTGAAGCGTTGGCACTAGAAGTGGCACCCTGAGAGAGAACAGAGTGTGATCATCTCTCTCCCAGGATCCACTAAAATCGCAGCTCAGTGCCTAGGTTGATAGGACACGGGGATCTGTGGAAGAGAGGAATGCAGATCGAAGCACAACACACAGAACGAACTGCAGAAGGCTCAAGATGCGAAAAGGCGGGCGTGAGAGGCTAGAAGGCCTACAGCACAGATGGAGAAGGCCCAACGCGCCCCTAACTGGGCTCCGTGGGGAGCCATGAGAGGAAGCCGGAGAGACACCAACAGAAGACGTACTGGGTGAAGATCTCCTGGTGTTTATAGAACTCATGCATCACCGCAGGAAGCACGAGGCATCTCTAACAGGATAGATACCCAGAAGAATATTTGCATTCATTAATTATTCATCAAGTATAGTTAGTGAAAAACAGAAGTAGGAAAAAATGAAAGAGCTTAATAACGCAATGACAGAGGTACGGAGAGGCAAGGCCCTCCATGGTCCAGGGGAGAGGCGCCTTCTGCACTCCCCATGTATGGCCAAACACATTTCCCGAGTCCTTTACCTACAAACCCAGTGAACCCTACAGAGCAGCAGGGGCCTAAAGCTGCAGCTGTGCATCCTGCGGGTGCCCAGGGATGGAGCAAGGTGCCAGAGCTGTCCTAGCAAAGACGGGTACATGCAGCCACCAGGGAGAAGCGCGAGATGGCAAGAACCCCGGAGACAACCAGAGCCCGTGGCCTTGAAAATCCTACTGTGGTGGTGAACGTGGCACGTGGCCAGCCCAGCACAGAGTGGGAGGGGAAGAGGGAACGCCGCTGTCTGGGAAATGCAGTGGAAGAGCAATCAATGGGCCCTCCAGAGAGAGGAGGAAGGCAGGGGGACTTCCTGGAGGAAGGTACAACTTGTGAGGGAGCTGACACCTTCAGGGCAGGAGACTTTAGAGTCAGGCCTGCTTTTAGACACCTAGGGTGTCACTTTCTATCTTGCAGATTCAGCGAAGTTGTGTAACTCCTGGGAAACGTGGAGTGTTCGCTGGTCTTCCGGCTGTTCTGGGGTTCAGGAGAATCCAGCACAAGCCCTTGGCAGGATGCCTCGTCTACAGCTGATTGCATTAAGTGGGGTATGATGCTATTGTTACATGAAGCCCAGTGTCTGCATAGAATAGCCTGCTTCAAAGACATCCTCTTCCTAAAGTTAAATAGGACACATGTTTCGGCCTATTTTCATGAAGCTGCCCTGAGAAATGCAAAGTGCTACTGAGTTCCTGCCCTTGGAAACACATAATGTGCCATCAAAATGGAGAGTTACCAGATTTGGTCCTTTTCATAAAACTGAAAATCTGGTTCCCCAAAAATATCGAATAAAAACTGTTGGTATTGAGTGTTGAGTAAGTGCTTCCTGACGGTGCTAAAAGCCGAAACTGTGACCGAGCTTCTAGCCATATCATTGAGCTTTCAGGATCCCAGCACAGCACCAGGCTGAGGGAATTCAGAATTCAGCAGGAACGGGTTCCGCAACAGCCTGGTGAACAACTGCAGTGACGGATGGGGGTGGAAGGGGGGGGGTTGGCAAAATACAACCAGCAATGCCAAGCCACGTGGGCCTCCCCTGGGTGGATGAGAGCTGACAGGGGTCTAGCCCATCCGCAGGAATGGCCTGAACTAAAGTGGATGAAATTCAATCATGGCAAAGCCTGGACCTGCCCTTCAGGAAAGGCACTGACCTGTAAAGCCTCAGAGAGGGGAAAGAGCTGGGCACAGGTGAGCTCTCAGATTCATTCCTCCGAGCGCCATTTAACAAGTGTCTTCATACACTGTCCACTGTGGGAAGGGCCTGCCCAGCAGGCTGGTGGGTGAAGGCATGTGGCGCCTGTCTGCCAGGGTCATGCATCGCAGGAGGCTGGACCCTTCCCCTGCCAGCCCCCAGGCCCTCTGACACCCTGCCTTCTACCCCCTCCATGGCTACTTCATTTTCGTAAGCCGTTCCAGCTGTACTCTAGGACTTAAATGCCCCTTGTTTCAGAAGAGCCAGTGGATTCCGTCTCCTGGGCTAACTGTACTGACTGGTAGCGGCTTCCTGGAATGCTGAGTTGACAAGAACTCCGAGGCGACTCCTGACAGGAAGGAGTGCTGTGGTTGATCAGTGGCATCTGTCACGTCACCGCATGAGGAGTGACAGCACTGGCGCCATCTCCTACTTAGTACAACCCTTCTTTCCACAGAGGAGGACACAGATCTTACTTCCTTCTCACAGCATTTTAAATTCAGCAGCACGAGCAGAGGCAACCAAGGAAACCTTCCCTGTCTGCGATGTGGCTGAGAGGAAAATTCTAGAGCATGGAATCTTTCTCACGAGCTTTTAAGATATGAAGCCAAATCCTTCAGAAGCCTTTGCGTTCTGCGGCCAACTGACCGAATGGAGAAAGCTACCAACCTGGATCTCCCCGGGAGCTCTGCAGTCTTCCCCTCCTCCACAGGCACAGGATTACATTAAATAGATATAACTGGAGGGTGTGTGGGGATTTAAAGTGCATTAGGGGGTCATAAAGGTCTAGAAAGTGGTTATGTTTCAGATGCATAAAATGAACAAATACATAGAGCAGCAATTAACACGTTAGTTAAGGAGGGACAAAGAACTGTGTCATCTTTCTCTATTAAATGGCATGAGGACCAGCCAAACCACGCACAAGAAAAGCCCTTACTTATTTGCATATAGACACTTTATATCATGGGGACTCTAGAACACTGACTGTGGAGATAGGGCTTGTCCCTGCTGGTCGCCCCACCCACGCTGCCCCAGAGGCCCAGCCAGGTCCCTTCCCTGCATGGGACAGAGGGCCCAAATGGAAATAGGTAAGCATAAGCCCAACCCCAGCCAACCCAGACACAAAGAACAAAGTGCAGAGCTTGACGAATGTACCGGGCTCTGCTGTGTCACGCTGACTGTGGAGCGGACTTTCTGGAACACAATCCTTAAGAATTAGGTCCAGTTAATTCAGTTACACAATGAAGTGTTGGGGGAGCGGAGGGGCAAACAGGAGAGAAATGGAGAAGGAGGAGGAGGAGGAGGAGAAAGACGAGGACAGGAGGGAGGGGAGGGACTGAGTAAATAAAACGGGGGACCACCGAGTTTACCTGGAGACGCCAAGCATTCATGAAGTGTATTTATATTTCAGCTGGACCCACTGCTGACGCCATGGCCAGTGAATGAAAAGAAGGCCTACGCTGGGCTCCTTAGTTCACCGCGTTGGATGAGGCCCCGGCCATCACTCGGCAGCCGGTATCGTCCTGCGGATTCCTACAGAGCCCACTTCTGAATCCTGTTAGAGGCTGGTTGTACTGGGCCTCTCCCACTGGACCACGTGTGACAATGTTCCTTACACAGCAGAACTCGCAGGCAGGTGTGGCGGAGGGGCTTCTGCCTCCCCATCCCTGCACCGAGGCTCTGAGTTCACATTAACTGGCCTCTCACCTTGTTCTGTTTTCAAAAAATGTGTGTGTTTAGGGTTGTGTTTCGGTTTCCTTTTTGTCTCCTGAGACTGCGGCTCCAAGTGCAAGCCTGTTTCTTTTTACATTTATTTATTCAGCCGGCCCTCCCTACTGGCGAAGACGCTTTGCGTTCCCAGTGCGCTTCCTGACGTTAGGTATCAGCCCACCAGTTTCTCCCTGTGAGATTCTGTGGACAGGAGAAGCAGCCAAGGCTAGGCATACCGGCACATGTCTGTAATCCCAGCCCTCTGGGAGGCTGAGGCAGGAAGATCAGAAATTCAGGTCTAGCTTGAGCAACTCGGTGCTTTGGTGAGACTCTGTCTCAAAGTTAAAAAATAAATAAATAAATAAATAAACAAACAAACAAATAAATAAATAAAACATGGGGATGGGAATGCAGCTCCGTGTGAGGGCCCTGGATCCAATCCTCAGTGCTGCAAAGGAAACAAAAGAAAGCCCAACCCAAACGAGGGGACGGCTCAGTTCTGTAGCTCTGCGGTCAGTTCTGAACCACTCCCCTGGAAAGTTACTTGGTATGCTGGAGTGGCTTCAGAATCTGTGTTTTTAAAACCTGAGTAATAGGCTCATCACCCTCCCATCATTTCACCAAGTGTGTTCACATTGATAAGGACCCACGAAAACGGAGCAGAGTGTCCTGACCACATCCGGGGGGGGGGGGGGACTCATCCTACCAACCCCACCTACACAGAAAAAGCAAGCTTCCCAGTCTGCAAGAGACTGGTGCCTCCCGAGCTCTCAAGAGAACCTCGGCAAGATGGGATTTGTATGGCTAGGAAATCAGAGAACTAGGATTTGTTTCCTAGGTTTCAGTCTTGACCCTTCTTTGGTGGGTGGTGTGGGGCAGTTAGGGCCTGCCTTCCAAGGCATGTGGCATATGCCCACCTACCATGCCGGCCCGGGATTTCTGGGCAAGGTCACTCATCAGGCTTTAGCCAACAAGGAAGCTGCCTCCCACTCTACTCTCATTGAATTCCTGAAGTCGCCCTTTGCAGTGGGCACTGGGAGGACTCCATGTTTGAGACGAGGAAACTGAGGCACAGGAAAGTGAAGCCATCCACCTATGGGAACAGCGGCAAGGCTAAGACACTTACGCCAGATGCCTGAGGTGCACTTCCTGCCATGTATCATCCCTGTGGCTAAGAGGTGCACCAAGTGCCACCTCCTCGGCGTGCAAGGTGTCCAGAGGAAAGCAGAGAAGAGTGGAGGACTCAGTGTATGCCTGCAAAATCTCTGTGCATTCTTGTACTTACCCATCCATCCACCCACCCACATCCTACCCATCCATCCCTCCATCCCTCTGTCCATCCATCTATCATCCATCTACCCATCCACTCACTCACCCCCTACTCATCCATCCATCCATCCATCCATCCACTCATCTACCCATCAATCCACCTGTTCATCTATCTATCTATCTATCTATCCATCCATCCACCCATCCATCCACCCATCCATCCACTCATCTATCCATCAATCCATCTGTTCATCTATCCATCCATCCATCCATCTGTTCATCTATCTATCTATCTATCCATCCATCCATCCATCCACTCATCTACCCATCAATCCATCTGTTCATCCATCCATCCACCCACCCATCCATCTGTCCATCTATCTATCCATCCATCCATCCATCCATCCACTCATCTACCCATCAATCCATCTGTTCATCTATCTATCTATCTATCTATCTATCTATCCACCCATCCATCCACCCATCCACTCATCTATCCATCAGCCTACACCCCACCCACCTACCCATTCAGACATCTACCCAGCCACCCCCTACCCATCCATCCCTCCATCCCTCTGTCCATCCATCTGTCCATCTATCATCCACCCATCCATCCGCTCACCTACCCATTACCCTTCCATACACACTTATAGCCATCCATCCATCCACCCACCCATCCATCTGTCCATCTATCTATCCATCCATCCATCCATCCATCCACTCATCTACCCATCAATCCACCTGTTCATCTATCCACCCATCCATCCGCTCACCCACCCACTACCCTTCCATACACACTTATAGCCACCCACCCACCCATCCATCCATCTACCCATGCAGATGCCTGAGGTGCACTTCCTGCCGTGTATCGTCCCTGTGGCTAAGAGGCGCTCTGTAGCCTGCCTCATCTCCCTTGTAAAAATAAGCCCGGAAAAGTAAGCATTGCATCTTCAAAGGTCTCTAGAGCTTTTCAAGTCTGTAACGGCGCTAGACCCACTGCAGTCATGGGCGAATCACTGCTGCCACCCCTGCCCCTGCTGGACTCAGAGTGGACACTTCCAGGTAGGGGGCCTAGGGTTTAGTTTCTAGTTAAGAGAGGTACTTTACAAAGTTTCCACAGTGAGGCCTTCCATTAGCCTAGTCCATTAGATGTTCTGCTTCCTTAAAATAAGCTAAATCTGAATGTATCCCTACCAACCCAAGCATTATTTAGCATAGCACTGAAGACTTATAGTAATTGAGCTCTTAAAAATAATCTATTTAGAGATAAGCATGGTGGTGCAAGCCAGTAATCCCAGCAATCCAGAGTCAGATCAGTGCAAGTCTGAGGCCAGCCTGGCCTATATAGCAAGTTCAAAGCCAACCTAAGCTACATAAAGAGAGCCTGCCTCAAAAATTTTTTTCTTAAAAAAATTCTATTGAGAGTATGAAGCTTTTGCCTTTAGATCTTTTCCCTGGGTGGAGTCTAAAATTAGTGCTTCTGACATGGGCATTTACTAACCAGTCTATGTGTTGCTTCCTTTTACTTCTGTAATTATGCAGAGGTCAATTAATGATACTAATCATTATAGTGCTTAGGGTTGATTAGGGCTCAAAATTAGCTATGCCAAAGGAAAATAATTATGGGCAAAATTCAGAGCCTCAATGTGTAAGCTACAAAGTCACTGCTTTCCTGGGTAGCATAAGAATGACCAGGCTGCACAAAGCCAGCCTTCACTCTGGCTTGACTGGATGCCCTCCTGCAGCATGCTGCTGAGAAAGAAGACCCCGGGTCTGCAGGGAGCACCAACCCGGGGAGGCTGGACTCACGCAGTGAGCACACCCTGCAGCGAGGAAAGGCGTCTCTGGAAAATGATGGCTGTCAGCACGGAAGCTCTGCAAGAGCAGGCGAGCGCCTGTTGGCTCCGCCAGGGCCACAGCACTCCTGTCACCGGCCCTTGGGGCTGCAGGGGGCGGGGCTGCCCTGAGGTACGTGGAGAGCAGAGGAGTGCTGAGGGTAAAATGAAGTGGAAGAACACAACCAACAAAAATGAGGTTGCGCTGCTCCTCCTGAGGCCTCTTTTCCCGCCCAGGAATCTGTCCTGAGGCTCAGCCTTAGGCACCCTGAATTCCTTCTGCCACACATCATCCTTCCTTCAGGGGTGCCATCTACTCACCCTCCCGGGCCGGACACCTGCTGTCCCTCCAGCGCGGCCTCAGCACCATCCATTTCTCCATCCTTGCCTCCAGGCCCAGGTCCCGGCACCCGTCTCAGATCTCCCTCCTTCCCCCAGCCCAGTGCCAACCCATTTTGCACACCATGGCTGGAGAAGTACTGCTAAAAGATCTGTCACCTCCTTGCCTGCTTCTCTGAGACTTCCCAGTGTCCTGGGATAAAGGAAGCAGACTCAGAAAGCCTTTCAGGACTGGACCACCCACTTTCTCTGCCGAAAAACTGTACCCCATTCCAGATCTCTGTACCCAAGCTGAGTGGACTCGGGTGCCGACAAACGGTTCTTGTTCTCAGTCCTGGCCCCCGCCTGAGACCTGCAGCTGCGCCGTCTCCTCCTCCACACCTGCCTCCCTGGCCTCCAGGGAGCCCTCTCAGGAGTCCTCCTTTGTGGACGAGGACAGCAGAGAGCGGGCTCTGGCAAAGGATAGGCATGGGCAGATATCACCAAAATAAAGAAATCCATTTACTACAGCCATGAAAAGTGTAAAGTCTGGAGTCTTCTGGAAGCCAAGTCGACATCTACAACTGTGGCCAACTTCTGCTGGGTCTCAGCACACGGCGAGCCACGCCTTGATGGATGGAATCCTCAGGCTGGAGACAGGTCATTCACTCTCTGTGAGCCTCAGTTTCCTTATTAGTAAAAGAAGGATGGCTCCTGCTTTGGGGAGATGCTATAATAAAGCAGCTAAAAGGGTGCGCTGAAAGACCTAGCGCAGGCCCTTTATGCAAAGCGCGGTGAGCCCTCCGCATCTTAACAAGTAGGTCAAAGCCGTTTTATACTTGCAACACGATTACCATAGTAATGGCTGTATTTTATAACCTGCAAAATGCTCCCAGGGAGACCAGTAGAGATAGCTACAGTTTGTAACAAAAATAATAATTTCAGCCCTGCGGAATAAGCTCCTCTTAAAACTCTCTTGCTGCAAGTATTAATTTTCGAGGCTCCCACAATATTTGGAAACAGCGAATGCTAATGACTGACTAAAGGCGTGCTCAAGAGCAGTTAATCTCAGCAGCTTTAGGTTTGGAGGGATGATAATAACAATAATGACAATAATAATAGGAGCTAATGCTCGTGCAGTGTTTGAAGCAAACGCCACAGAATTGGTTTGTATAAGTTCCCCATCAGTACCTGCACTCTTGAGCATGGGTAGAGGGGTTCAAAAAAAAAAAGGAAAGGGGGAAGGGGAAGGCTGGCCAAGGATCCAGACCCAGCCGGCGCTGTAAGTGAGGCGTGGGACCGCAAAAGAGGGGCCGAGGGGCCGAGGGTCCTTACCGGGCTGTCGCGCGGGCCTAGCAGGCTCGGGACCTGGACCAGTACGTGCACTCTGGAGCAGCCGCCTCTCCTTGTGGCCGGGGATGTGCCCACGTGACTTGCTCAGACCAATGGGGTGCTAGCAAATGTGCCAGAAGGGACCCGGAAAGCAACTTTGTGCTTGAGCTTTTCTCTCTTGCCCCTGTGGATAACGCCATGAGCAAGAACCTGTGACTGGCTCCACTGGAATCGTTCCGCCTTCCCTTACCCTAAACGTGAAAGAAAGTCAATCTGGACTGTCCAATCCTGGCCACCACAGCAGCCCAGAAACACTGCCCTACCAGCTCGGATCAGGAGGCCCTGTAGATGTTTGTCCGTGTTGCGTAATACACGTCAGGGCGTGCAGCATGTAAAGCACGGTGTTTCGCTGCCCGGCAGGCTGTGCACAGCTCTTGGCTGAGGTCTAAGCACATGGATGAGGCGCTCAGAGCTAGGGCTGTCATCCACTATCACACAGCTAGAATGTGTCCACGCCAGGACTTGAACCAGCCGGTCCGACACCTGAGAATGGGATCTTTCGCTCTACAATACTGAGTCTCAACTCTATTCTTGTCTCGTGGAAATCTTTTCTTAGGTGATAGTTGTGAAAGCACTACTTAAGATGAATGATTATGTCAGTAGGACCACAAAATAGTCTTTCCCTAAGGAAATCTCATAGGAATAAAACCTGGGTCTTGAAAATGGTAGCTCAAAAGTAGCCCCACCTGGCCACACATCAGAATTCATTTTAAAACCCTGAATAATACCTCTAACGTTTAAAATAAAATTTGAAATATACAGTGAATAATAAGTTCTGAATGAAATTTATTAAAGTAAAATTTTAGGTCATGTCTTACCCAATTAAACCACAAAAACAATACATTCATTTAAATATTAAAGTATACAGCATATAAGAGTGAGTCTCCCTCGTCCTTCAACTTTACCTTGCAAGTATCGCAAACTAGTCTAACGTACACCTTTTAATTTTTCCTTTAATTATATCATGTCTTAGTTACTTTTTATTCATTGCTGGGACAAATACTCGACACTCAAAATGAAAGAAGGAAAGGTTTGTTTAGCTCTCAGTTACTGGAGGTTTCAGTCCATATTCAGCTGGCCCAAGGCTGAGAGGAACAGGGCAAAGAATCCAGTTCATGGTGGCGGAGCAGCAACAAAATGGTGGCAGAGGCAGCTAACCAAACAGGGCAGCAGAGAGCAGCAGCAACAGCTCTAGTCTGTCTCTCTCTCTCTCTCTCTCTTTATATTACATTCAGGCTCTCCACCTCAGCATCCACCTTAGGCTACACCCATAATCCCAGAAGTACTTAGACCCATAATCCCATCAGTACTAAAACCCATAATCCCAGGGACCATGGCTCAAGTCTCAAACTCTAGAAGCCCCCGCCCCCTGACTCGTGAGGCTTTGGGGGAACAACTAGACATAAACCATAACATAGCAACATAGTTATTAAGAGCCTAACAAGGTACTGTTGTTTTAAGTTGAAAATAAAAAATATCAGTTGGCTATAACTCTGAGTATATTTTAACAGCCCTGTTATTCAAAGAAATTGTATAAAAGCCATAGCTCGTCATAATCGAGTCTCTATATTAATTGAACTTTATCTCTCAGAAGTGACAAAGATCCCTTCACTTTGCGTAATCAGCAGAGAGGTCACCTTCTAAGAGACAGGTAAGGAAGCCAGCTTTTGGTTCTCTTTAGTCTATAACAGAGTTCTTCTCTATTTCACTCTTATCTGTGGCCAAGGCCTTGCCACACCTTTCGGAACGGAAGTTGGGTCCTCAGCAGAGCAATGCTAGGTAGGTAGCAGCCCAGAGCTAGGATATCAGTTCTTAGATTGGGGAACAAACTGTCGAGAGCCAGAGGCAGCGCTGCACAGGCAGGGCAGGGTGAGGTCGCCAGAGAGCAGCACAAGGGATCAGATCCTCACGGGAGGCCGAGGTGTCAGCCTGGCTGTTATTTATACATGAGAACAACAGGAACTCCGTTTCTAATCAGACAACAGAATCACGAGAAAACAATTCTTATAGAAACCACAAACATCTAGGCACAAAATTTTTTAAGACTCCAAAGTATTTCATTTCGATCCCAAGGTCTGACCCCACCGCCAACCGGCCTTGGGATGGAATCTGTAGAGGTAAGCATGAACCTGGGAGAGGCCATCCGCCATCTGCTTGTCTGCTTCCTCACGTCCCCCGCCTCCTGCTTATGTCACTTTAGGGGACAACCGGGCCAAGACTGGGATGGAGGGGGGCCGCTGAGGCACAGTTCAGATGCCAAGAGGGACCCTTGTTGAGACAGAAAGGGAGGGCTTCCAGATCCTTCTCTGCATGAGACAGACTTGAAGGTGACCCCCCAACAGGACGCACTCTACATCCTTCAGGGCCCCAGGGCCCCAGGGCCCCCCAAATCCAGGGTAGCATTGATGAGCACTATGTTAAAATACACATTTAAATATAAATATTCATACACACATACATACTATTGATACACGCATATGTATGTGTAAAGGATTTTCTTCCAGGCCGTAAGCTTTAACTCTCTAACCCAGGTAAGTAATTAGGAGATGACAAGAACATTTGCTTCCACTCCTGGCCCTTTGGCTTTGGTAGTTCAGCCACCCTGAGCGTCAGTCATGGCTCAGAGGTCTGGAACTGAGACAGAGGAGACACGAAGAGTGTAAGACATATCCCGAAGGAGCGGACAGGACAGCGAAATGCTTTCCAGGACTCCGGGTCCCCCGCCTCCTCGGGGTGCAGCTCTCACCTCATGGCCCTTGGGCGCAGGCCGACGTGCACAGAGGTGCGGAGACATTGGGGGTGGGGGTGGGGGGTGCTAGCTGGCTCTCAGGAAGGGTCTTCCTACAGAACTTCCATCCAGGTGAACACTGTGAGGATGAAGGGGTTTGGGGACCATGAAATGAAATTTCTGTAAAAATGCTCTACCGGAGTCCAGCTATCTTTTTGCACACAGTGAATGACGGACAGAAAGGCGTCCCTGGCCCAGGGCATCTCAGACTTGAACATCCACGGGAATTTCCTGGACTCTTGGTCACATGTAGCTTGCAATTCAGTGGGCAAGAACTGGCCGGGAATTCTGCCTTTCCACCCAGTTCCTGAGCGATGCGGAGGCTGCCCGTGTGGGGCACCCTTAGGTCACGCAGACCCAGTAGAAAGGAAAACGCTGGCCAGCAGATGTGCGGTGTCAGATGCGAGGGCGTGGGATGGGGAGGAGGGAGGGAGGGAGGGAGGGACCGAGAGAGAGAAAAAGAGAGAGAGTGTGTGTGTTTCCAGCTCTTTTGAGAAATGTAATTTATGCTCAGACAAACCAGGCCCTCGGTGTCCAGGCACACTCCTCAGCAGGAGGCAGTCAGAGGCCTGCACCTGGCCTCGGGCTGCCGCTCCACCTCCGCCTCCGCAGGAGCGCTCACCTGGGCTGCCCTTTCCCCACAGGCCTCCCTCCCACTCGGTGGTGTGCATTGGCCGCTCTGGGCCTCCTAGCTGCAAAGGGCTCCCGCCCACTCAAGGGCCCGGCACCCCTGGCAGGCTAGCTGCTCACCTGGCAGCTGCTGCCCGCTTGTCGAAAGAAAGACCAATGGCCCCCCACGGAAGCGGCCCAGGGCTCTGCTGCCAAGTCCGTGGGGCTTGCCAAGGGTCTGCACTGCTCCAAGGTGGCCTCTGCGTGTGCCCATTAGGGAGATAATGGGGCACTTACGGAGGACGTGTGCAGACGCCGCACGTGCCTGCCCGCCAAGCATGTGCTGCCAGCCTGGGTGCCGCCCAGGATACTGGCCCGGCTCGGAGGCCTGCAGACCCCGCGCCTCAGATGTCAGCGGCTGACAGCACCGCTTCTTCTCACGTGTGTTCGGCCAGAGGTGGGGGAGGGCAGCACCTGGACAGGTGTGTGGGCAAAGGCAGAGCGGGCCGGGCAGACGGGCTGTCTATCCGTCCACCGTGGCGCACTCACCAGCACACCGCACCCGGGTGCTTTCACAGTGGAATGATGCCTCTTCATTCGGACATGACAGAAACACTCTGCGTGCAGCCGGAGCTCCTCTACTTGTCCGAAGCCCTCGCAGGGCATTCCCGACATGCTCAAGTTAATGCTCAGCGCAAAAGGACTGGTCAAACCTTGAGGATCCATGCAGGGAAGTGTCTGGATATGCCACGCCCTCCGCAGCCCCTGACGCGTCTGTGGCTGCCTCTGAGGAGAAGGGCTTGTTGTCACTCTGCCAGGATGGGAACCAGGGCTTGTGACAAAGAAGATCAGCGGCTTGCCCCATCGGAGACTGTCCCCAGCAGCTTGTCACCGCTGCTGCTGTTCCCCACTGGGGCCCTCGTTCATGGGCCTTGCTGGGATTTGCGTCTGTCTTCACGTGTCTCTGCTGAGCCGTGGAGCGCATGCTTAGCATATGCATGGAGTCGGGGGTGTGAGGTGCAGTGAATGTTTTTTAAAATTGTATTGATGAAGAATAAATGCTTAAAGCAATAGACAGGCCAGCGATGCAGCTCAGGACACACGAGTGTTAAGGGAAGGCGCACCGTCACGCTAGGCAGAGACAAATTAAGTTTCTGGTAATGTAAGAACAAGCACAGAAAGCCTGCACCCCCTCGGCAGAAACACAACTGTGGAGTCTGAAAACAGCTCACAGGTCTTCTGTTCGCCAACTCACGATATCTGAACCTCAATTTTGAGGAGTTTCCAAAGATCAGACCTTAGCACAAACGACAAATACTCTTAACACTCCCTTAAGGTAAGTCAGTCAGGACCGCAGGGCAGCTGATGGTGAGCTAAAGGGATCTTGGGAGTTTCTCTCTGATTATTACCAACAGTTCCCAGTCATATGGTCGATGAGCGACTGTCACTATATCAAACACCATATGCTCTTGGTTCGCGCCAACCGCGGCTAATTGATCCCAGTGATCTGCACTGTGTTCTCCCGAGTATAAAACCACGCGGCACCAGGACCCATGCCCACCCTTCACCGCGACCCTGGCTTCTGCCCCGGGCCTGGCACGTTGGCAGCAGCAGAAGTGGTTACTGACTCACTTGCTGAACAGTGGTCAGAGGAGAGGACAAAGCTGACCTAAGCAGTCACTGCTGCAGTGCAGGGCCACCAACCCAGGGCATGCTGCTGCCTCAGTTAGACCACGCAGGCTCCACCTTCTCTGGGCTCCTTCTCTCTGCCAGAAGGCACAGCCTCCACAAGGAACTCTGGCCCTGAAAGGTCCCTGGAGCACATCCCAATGTGAGCTCGTGTCACAGGAACAGAGACTGAGATGGCACCGCCCTGCCACCTTGGCCACTGCCAGGGGCTGGCGCTTGCCCTCCTGTGGGCTCACCCACCTTCCCACAGGTCCTCTTCTCCCCACGAAGCTACATCCCCACAAAGTACACTTCCCCCTTCCCTTCCGAAGACAGTGCACACGGCTCCAGCTCTCCCCAGACCTCTGAACAGTCGCTTGTTTTTCTCCCGTGCTGTTCTGATACCCTAAATAAACATGGGTACCTTTTCTCCTGTTAGTCTGCCTGTTGTCATTTTATCTCAGAGACTGCTACCAAGCCCTCAGAGATAAAATCTTCTCTCCCTCTACGGCTCTAAGGGAACTCCAAATGAGAACACAGCAAAGTGCAGATTCACCATTACTCTGTATGAAAGTGACATTGGTCTATTTATGGAATCACCGAAGCATTCAGGGAAGATAGAATGGGGTGCGGGGTGTCTAAGAGACTGCAGCTAGGCAGGAAGACATTCCTAGCCTGGGATATCGAACACAAGTCAGGTCCACGTTGACCAATATGTGCTTTTGAAGCTCTGAGTGATGGCTTGGGAACTGAAATCTGGAACTGAAGCCAGACACAGTGGCCCCATCCTCAAGATTCACTGAATCATTTTCCTCTCCTCAACTGCATGTTTCCACAGCTTACAGGACGAGAGCTCTTGGATACTCTGGGCAGCAACAAGGACACGTAGAGTCATAATGAAAAATGTGAGGCTGGGGTCTATTCTCAAAAGAATCAATAGCCACACACCACCAACCACAGCGGAGTCCTGGCGGGAGCTCCGGAAGAGAAGCGTGAGGTTCAAGGGCAGGTAGGCTCCTCCCAGAGCACACGGTCCAGGGTCTGAGTGAGCTGCAAAAATTTATACCATGTGCAAAGAAGGAACGGTCATCAGCTCTGCCTGTGCCACTCGAAGGAATCTTTCATGGCATACGATTGTCAGATATGGACAAATGTATTCCAAGAGAAAAGAGATTAGCTAAGCTATAGCAGTTTAATCCTAACCATGAGCAGAGATAATGGCTTAATTTCTTGTAAGAAGCCGGATCGTGTTTAGTATCTGTAATACCGCCGACAGGCTTAAGTTCTTGAATTCACAAGCGTTAGTGGTGAAAAACCTTCTCTATCCTAACCATAGAGCCAAGACCCTCGGCAGAGAGAGTTGCAGGGCAAGAGACCCCTGAGTCTGAATTTCCCACAAGTCCTGCTGGCCTCCAGGCCGCAGAGTGACCCTCCTCAGGGGAACAGGTCAGCAAGAGGTGATCAGGATGGACTCTTCAAGGAAGGCGTTAGCTCATGAGATCATATACCAACAAAATCAATTTTTATAACAAGAAAACGAATGTTGCTACATGTACCTGAAGTTTAATCCAATCACAGGCAAGCTTTCTTTCTGCAGCTAAATCTCAGCCAGGTATGAATAAAACCATTTGACAAATGAGCACTATTACTGTTTGTAAGAAAAGCCTTTCAAGTGAATTGTACCAGTGCATCTGAAGACCTGATTACATTTCCCAAATAATAAAATGCAGGCAAAAATTAAATGAAAGCCAGGCGTGGCGGAGTGTGACTGTGGTCCCTGCACTCTGAGAGGCTGAGGCAGGAAGCCTGGGCCACTAAGTGACTTAAAATATCTGAAAATCAGTTTAAAAGGACTGGGGCTGCAGTTAGGCATGGCGCTCCTGGATTTGATCCCCAGCACCGCCAAGGCTATTTGTCTCCACCCACAGCTTCTCCATCAATGGCATCTTCTTTTCCCAGAGCGATGGCAGCACATCACCAGGTGGAGAAGGTGAGGCTGTGCCATGGGGAAGGAGAAGGGCCACGCCACCACACTGCCCACGCGGCCACTGCCACGGGCTCTTACCTGCTCTCTTGAGGGCTCGTCTGCCCTTCCCAGAGGTCCTCTTCTTCCCATGCAGCTGTCCCACACCTCCCTTTTCCCTTGCGAAGAGGGCGCTCCCGGGCCAGCTGGGCACTCACCTTTCCTTAGAACACGTGGGTATGAACGACAGACACCAGGAGCTGTAAAAGACTCAGCAGCTCCTACAGCCCGGCCTGGGCCCTGCTCCTCACCTTCACAGAAGTGGGACCATCCAGCTTTGCTCTTTTTAACATGAAAAAGTTGGGATCTCACAAAAAGTTGAGCTGTCTTGACCACTTCCAATATGATTCTTTCCTCTGTGGTCGAGCCAGCCGAAAGCAACATGCGGGCACACTGAGATGCGGAGCAGCCTCTGGCGTCTGCCCAGGTTAGCAATGGAGGCCAACCCCAAAGTCAGGACAACCTGAGAGGTCATGACTACGTGTCATCCACGGCACCCGGAATCTAATCAGGCCTCACTAGCATATGGAGGTATCTTGTGGCTCTAAGAGAAAGGTACTGTTTTTGTTTCTTGTTTGATTTTTTTTTTTCCCCCAAAAGAGCCATTTTCTAACAACCACACAGGTCAAATGAGCTGGTAAGAAGACACTTAGATACTGCGAGAGGAAGAAACGCAAACCCACCTTGTGAAAACGGAGCCATCAGCTCACTTCCTGCAGCTCCTCATGGCAGGCCAGGTTCATGGGCTACCTGCAGTGGCAGGCAGGACACTGATACGATGCCCAGGACTGGGAGGCAGATTGATTCAATATAGAGGGGCGCTGAGAGGCAATCAGTTGTCCCTCAAACTATCAGACTCCAAAGGCCCTGGGAAAGAGGCTTTCAGGGAGCTGCCAGGGGGAGGCCCAGAGGAGGAGCATTCGGCAGTCTCTGGTTCTTACAATGTGCATCACAGCAGCCAGCAATTTCTAGGAGACAGGGGTGACCAGAACTGTGACAGGAACTGTTACCTGGGCAACCTATGGGCTGGTGGGGGGGGCAGTTTTGGTCACATGATCATCACTATTGAATCTATAAAGTCAGTGACATAATAACTACAGACAGGGGTCAGGACACCCTAACAGCCTCACAGCCAAGAAGGAGTCCACACCGCACCACCTCTACCAGAGGACAAGGCCTCTTCTATCAGAATGACAGATGCTTCCTGAGAGGAGGGTCAGCAGCTTTTAACCTTGGTCAGGTTTACCATGCGGTACAACAACCTTTCCAAATAAGAAACCCGTGAAACATCTTGACATTGTTCATGTTATAGATTTTGTAAGTGTTTGGCACTTGTACAAATAACAGAATGGTCTCCCAGTTCCAATTTAAAACATTGGTTGTAACTTATATACACTTAATATTTGAAGGTAAAACCTTATGATACTCACCTCTGATTTTACAATGTTTAGTCCACCATGTTTACTGTAAGTTTATTTATGAGAATTGTAAGAGTTATTAAAAGGAAAGGCAAAACGTGTTTTCCTTGGGAAAGGGCTGGGAAATCAGATGATTTAAGAAACGAATAGTTTGCATTTATGAACACATCTTAAGATATACAGAGTTTAATTACTTAAGTTTATAAGTGGAGCGTGAAGATTTATAAACATGAGAGAGCAGTGTAAGCAAGATGCTAAACTTGAGAAAGAAGTGGGTCAATGAGCGGGATATTAAAATTTAGAACCAAAACAGCTTCCAAATAACTCTTCTTTTAAAGGAAAGCTGCCCTACCCTGTGGGGCCCCAAGGTCTCACAGGCCCCTGCCTCTGAGGTGGCCCAGGGGGTGACGCAGAGCCACAGCAGGGACAGAGGCTGCTTGCTGCGCAGCCGTGGAAGCTGACTCGGGGTGCGGCATCTGTGTCGCAGGACCTGGTGCTGGGTTCCCGCCTCGCACTGCAGGCCAGGCTCTGGGCTAGGCACTTTCTGGACAGCACAGCAGTGCGCTCTGTTGGTTGGCACGCTTGCTGGTATTGTTTTAGTGGTGCTGGAGACCTACCTGCGTTTCTCTTTCATGCTGGGGAGGGGCACTGCCACTGAGCTACCTGTCCAGCCCTTCTGTTTTTATTTTAAGACTCAATCTGGCCGAGGGGCCTGGGCTGGCCTTAAACTTGTGACATCCCTGTCTAGGTCTCCAGGCAGCTGGGATCGCAAGCATGCAGCGCGGAGCATGCACCTCTGGGTGCTGGCTCGCTTTTCACAGCAGCAGAGCACCTTTCTGTCCCACAGAACGGCAACCTGAAGTTTAGGGACACTGAGCATCTTGCCAAGGTGGAAAAGCAACAACCAGGAGTGGAACTCTGTGCTCCTCACCCTCAAGCATCCTGCCTCCTGGGAGCAGGCCTGAAGTCCCTGCAGCCCAGGCTCTGGAAACTCGCTCCTGCCTGCTGACTGGTTCAGGGAAGCCTGGAACCCGCACGGCTGGGGCCTGCTGACGCGCAGATGCTCTGAGCTGAGTCCCAGGTGGTTTCTTAGGCCGTCGTGGTTTGTGCTGCACTCTTGCCAGGCAGGGAACAACAAGCTTTTCTGTGAAAGGCCAGAGAGTACTTTGGGCTTTGGGAGCCTTGAGCTCTCACTGCAAACCTTCAGAGTTCACGAAACCAGTAGCAGACAGTCCACCGATGACTAAGCACGGATGCGTTCCAAAGAAACCTTCGTGCACGGAAATGGGCTGTGGCCTGGGCCTCAGACTGCACCCTGTGATCAACAGCACCATGCCTGCACCGCCAAGATGGACCGCTCTCTGATTCTCTAGAAAGCAACGGGGCCCAATCCCTGGCCCAGAAGTGTGCTTCCTCATGCCTCTCTCTGGGCAGCAGGCGGCAGACAGCAACGAGCCAGCCTGCAGGCCCTCCACCCCTCCTTTCTTTCTGAGGTCAGAATGCCTTGGTCGCAGCATCACTTAGCAGTGAGCTCAGCGTGCACGAGGCCAGTGGGAATTTCCCCCAAATTTTCTCAAATTAAAGGGCTTACGCATAATAAATTCTTAGGGGAGTTAAAAAAAAATTGGCCTTGTTTTTCAGTAAACACAATTGCGTAAACACACGCAGCTCTACCACATCAGCAGGCCGGAGGCCTTAGCGCTGCAGAGCTCGGGCCAGTCCCTGTCTGACACTCATGCACGTGGGGTAGCAGCTCTGCCTCTCGGCAGCTCTGCTCCCCAAGTGAGCCCGGTCTTGCAGGATGGAGCACCTCGGCTATCGCCTCACCCTGAGTGCAGCTGAGTGTCTGGTTTTGAGGGCTCGGCTTTTCCATCAGAGGTTTCCACACACGTCCCAGCGCAACAGCGCAGGAGTTACTGCCTCACCTCACTCTCCTTCTCCTTCTCTCCCACTAGCAGGAGAGATGCTACTTGCCCTGCGAGGTGGGATCCGGCACAGGAGGCTGAGGGGTGGGTCTCTGATGGAGTGAGATCAAGGCTGGCCCAGAAGATGCATAGGACAGGGAGCCTGGTGGGCCGTGGTGGGGGAACCTGGTTGGCAACCCCACCACACAACCCAGCTTCTGTGTGGCTGCCTCTTTTCCTGTCTCCCAGATGGGATTCGCATGGAGTCAAGAGACCAGGCCACAGCAAAGGGGCTGCCACCTTGCCCACTTTGTTCAGCCAACGTGGATTCCCAGTGCGTGGCCCTGGTACATGCTTCATCAGTGTCTGCTGAATGTAGCTGTGTGGCCAGTCACTGGGCAGAGATGCCACTTCAAAATAGACAACTTTTGGCTGGGGAGATAGCTCAGCAGTCTAAGTGCCTGCCTGGCAAGTGCAAGGACCCAGGTTTGATTCCTGGTTCCACATGTCATGCCAGCCCAGGAACGCTGGGCATGCTGTGCTGGTCACTGAAATCGGGCATGGTGGCACAAGCCTGTGGAACCAGTAATTCCAGCACAGGGGAGGCTGAGACAGGAGGATTGTTATGAGTCTGAGCTGTGTAGCAGCTGTATCAAATAAAAATAATTAAAAAAAAAAAAAAAGAAAAGAAAAGCAAATACAGAATTTTTACAGAAGGAGGCCCTGAAGGAGAGTAGTTACTCACACGAATCATGGAGATAAATTGCCTGCGCTCAAATTCCGGCTCTGAAATGAAATGTGAGACCATGGATAAAACACTTAGCCTCACCACGCCTCAGTTTCCTCATGTGTAAAGTGGGAGAGGAGTGTCTACACTCACGGGACCCCTGTCCACAGAGCATGTACACCTGCACGACATGTTCCTTCAGTATCACTAGAACCTTGTTGCGATCTCTGCTATGCACAGCCACGCGAGGAGCAGGGTTTCACACCTGCTGCTGGATGATGGGATGGGGTCATCTCAGCATAGCACCTGTGAGTGGCAAGGCCCACTCCTCCTCCTGGACGCTCCATGTCCTCCCCCGGGTCCTGCGTAGCCAGCGCATGCACAGACTAGACATGTCCACCATCCTAAGAGCCAGCGCCACCTGCGAGCCTTGCCATGCCCAGACCGTGGGAAGCTGGCACGTCCCATTCAGTCTGTCCTTCATGCACCAAGCATTTCCCAGAGGCATCTGCAAGCCAGCACCGATGGCACTGCCACTTGTCCTAGCGAGCCGACGGTGCCATTAACAAGCAGCTCTTATTAATCTCCTGGGTATTTACAAGGATTTGTCATGTTACATGGGCTGCTCCGGTTGGCTGATGGCATATTTCTGAGAAACACAAGCGAAGCCCGATCCTCCTTGCATTTGAACACAGAACACCATCCCCAAAGCGTCATTTTGATTCCACACACGACTGCACTCACATTCCATTACAAAAAACTCCTCATGCACGCGTAGGCCCAAGCTTTGCCGCCTGTGAGGAGCAAGCCATTGTTTGGCTCAGACTTGGAAACCTTATCATGTGAAAGTTCTGGGTGCAGGGATTTGTTGCAGCAACGGTTGGCCTATAATTTCAACGGGAATTAGCAAAGGGCCGCGTCTATTTCCTGAATGCCAACACCAATGGGTCCTGTTGCAAGAACCAGCATTCTAATGGGGCGATACCTCAGCAGCTCTTTCTGAGGCCCACTGTATCACGCTGCCTCCCGCAAGGCCGGTGAACAATAGTGTCAAGTGACGGCCAGATGAACAGTAAAATGAAAGGAGAGGGGCTGTGCTGCGGTGGTGGTGCTAGCGAGGCTGAGGCCAGGGCTGTGCGTGTGCTGGGCAGGGGCTCCACACGGGGTTTCTCTCCCAGCTCTTGAAGCAAGCCTTCAGCAAGCCGTGCCCAGGGCCTCTGAGTTCCACCTCGTGCCCCCTCCCACCTAACACAGCCAGCAGAACCTGAGTGAGCGAGGCAGGAGGCTGAGCCTTTCAGGCAGCAGACCCAGAAAGCTGAGGTGCCACCCTGCCACTCCTTGGGCCCCGGGGCCCAGGAGAGGTTTGACCACTTAGTGTGGATGTCCCAAGCCTCAGCAGCACAAAACTGGAGGACAGCCAGCTCAGGACAGGGACATAGTGCCATTCCTGTCTTCTCTTCAGTTTGACAGTTGGCCTCACTGTGTAAATGTAAGGATTTTCAACTGAAAAGAGGTCAGGAGGGAGCTGGGAAGATAGCTCAGTGGATTAAGTGCTTGCCTGGCAAGCACAAGGTCCTGAGTTTGATTCCTGGTACCACCAAAAATAAAAGAGGTCAGGAGGTTACAGAACAACATATTTTAAAATGCCACAAACATATAGTTTTAAATTGATTTATCTTATTTCCCAAATTTTCAGAAACTGTGTACATAATTGGAACTTATCAGAATAAAGGACAAAGAGTGAAACCCTTCCCAAGATAACATGAGAAAGAATGGATAAGCTCTCAAGAATTAAAAATGAAAAGGTTGCTTTAGAAGTCAAGGGAAGCCCATCTGGATGGAATCATTTGATCCACCAAGCTATACACCGCGAGTAGGAGCAGCCAAAGATGGACAGAAAACTTACACGTTCAGGAACGGCAAGGCACAGAGTGTCTGCATGAGAGGAACTCTGGGAACACTGAACTGGTGTGTCTTAAAGCACAGTCTGCACGTTTTCGCTACAATATCCTCAGTGGTCTTGCACTACTAGGAAAAAGTTAAATCCAGAGTTGAATTCTATGCAAATTGCTTACAATCGTGCCTTCCAAGTTTGACTCCCAACCAGGCCTTTGCAGTGCTTCTGGAGGACTTACTAAAATCTATGGTCATAAATAAACCCTGCCTGGAGAAGCAATTCCAGAAGGGTAGAGTACACACTCTTAAAAACATATTCCTCTGTGCAAGCCACACGGACACAGTAAAGAACATTACAATTTACTTTCTCAGAACTCAAAAAATGAAGCGATATAACGATAAGCAGAGAATCACGTATTGGGAAAAGACACAGGGAATGCTCAGCGAGGACACTAAGTTTTGTAGCATTTTAACTACTCCCGTTCCCTCTCCTGTGTTCTTCAGTGAGCCTGAAGACCTTCAGGCTTGCATGAAAAGTAACTGGGGAAACCCAGGGGCTTAATAACCACTGGAAAGGGAAAGAAGGGGCCTGCAGCCCCAGAGCACCTGCCCCACTCCTGCAACCGTCTCATCTGGGTGCCTAGAAAAGCCCACCAACAGGGCTGGCAAGATAGCTCAGTGAACAAAGTGTCCTAGAGCCCTGGTCCCACACGCTGCACTGGCCCCACCCCTGGGGCACACTGAGCTGGCGCACCGAGAGTCCCAGTGTGGTGGCACATGCTTGTAATTCCAGTGCTGGGGAGGCTGAAAACAGGAGGGTCCCCATGAATGCCATCTGCATAGTGAGACCCTGCACCAAATACACAAATGAAAAGGCCACCAATGAAAACCCCACCAACAGGGGCCTGCCTCCTGTGGCTCAAATTAGGGCTACAGAGTGCACATAGGCTTATCCCTAAGAAGCGGCTGGAAATAATTTGCCTAAGAAATTCAAATCTGTTGCCTGTACTTGTCCTCGAGGCACTGGAAGAAGAGGAAGTGAAAGCTGAGGCAGAGCGGGCACTGCCTGACCACTGAAGGTCTGCTCTCCCAGCGCCATGCACGCGGCCTGCACACTTCTCGAAGAACCTCTCTGTCCGTGTATTAGTGGAACGTGGATGTGCTTGAACGGAAACCTCAGTGGACACACATGACAAAAAATATAGGCATGACGGGACACATCCAGGAACGTCACTAAGCAGAGACATAGCAGGACTTGAAGACGTTCTCCACGGGGAGTAGACATGAATTCCAGAGTCATAGCATTATATTATTCTAAATGACCTCATTCTGCTCTTTATTATCACACATACACACACACACACACACACACACACACACACACACACACACACGGCCAATACCCAAAGTAAAAGCATTCATTATAAACTGCACCTAATGAATTCCAAATACTGCAGGTCAGCCCCTGACCTATGGAGGGGTCCAACACCAGGAGAACATTTGCAAGTCCATTTCATGTGTCATCTGACCTGGTGAGTCCTAGGTCGCCCACCTGCGAATCCTGTACAGTACACTCATGAAAGTTTGCAACTCAAACGTTTGTAAGTGGAAGACTTAGCATATTTGTGGAACAAACAGCTCATAGCAACTACAACGTATATATCTGAAGAACTCAAGGAAACTATGTTTGAACAATTAAACTATGTTTGAACATGATAACAATGTCTATTAGACAGACCACAGTTATGAAGAGGTTGAAGAAAGAAAAAACAGTGCAGGTCTTGAGTTGAAAAGCTCAGGAGCTGAAGTAAAAATCTCCCTAGAGGAGTGGAAGGACAATTGCAGCTGGCAGACGAGGAATCGGAGTGGAGAGCTAAGCCGGGCCCTTGCATTACTATCTAGGCCGGGGAAGACGAAGAAGAAGATGTAGACAAATGAGCAAAGCCACAGGGCCCAGCAGGATGGCGAGTGCCTAGCACATGCACAAGGCAGCTTCTGGGAGGAGAGATGCAAGAGTAAGCCCGGAGCTTCCCAAGTCACGAGGAGCGCCAGTCAAGCACATCCCAGAGGACCAGTGAAATCCAAGCACGGCTGACTAGGACATGCCCGTGTCCAGGCCCAACCCAAGCGCAGGGCCCTCAGGCAGGGCAGAGAGGG
The DNA here is from genome assembly GCA_004027025.1 of Myocastor coypus. Lineage (NCBI taxonomy): Eukaryota > Metazoa > Chordata > Mammalia > Rodentia > Myocastoridae > Myocastor > Myocastor coypus. The sequence goes on along the minus strand of PVJA010001363.1, from coordinate 100,464 downwards.
GCCCCGACAGGATATAGCAGCTTAGCACATGCAGGACTCCCAGCGACACCGCGAGCTCACTCCTTGTCAGATGCCAGGGCCACCGGAGCACGGGAAGGCACTTCCCCAGGCTGAGAGAACAGACCATCCATAGGAATCCGGCAAGGCTGCCCCTAAAGCAAAGAATGGAGTGAGACATTCCCAGACTAAACGGACACGAGAGGCCATGTCGGCAGTGACCCGCGATGCGGGAAGCACCCGGCGGCCTCCTTCAGGCTGTGTTCACATGCAGGAGAATGAGGCTCAGTCCCTTCCTTATATGAAAATAACTCGAGCAAAGACCAAGTCCGAGCAACATAAGAAAAGAGAGTACTTCGGACTTCATCACAATTTAAAAACAAATGCAAAACTTGTGCTTCAAATATTCCACCAAGCAAGTGAAAAGATCCACATAATGTCAAAATATTTACAAACCATATATAAACACAAAAAGGGACTTGTACCAAGAGATACCTAGAACTTTTAGAACAATAAAAAAATCTAATTTAATAACGATAAAATATTTAAAGAGGTATTTCTGCTAAAAAAAAAAAAAAAAAAAAGATCTGCAAATGGCCAGTCAACATAAAGATATGCTGACCATCACTAGCCATGAGGAAAAATCACTGCACTGAAGCCACAGAGATACTCCCATCAGTCGGGTAGATATTGTGGAGCTAGCAGCTCCTGGTCTCTCACTCGCTCAAGCTGTACTGCGCAACAGCGTAGCTTCTTCAGAGCCACTGCCAGGTCTTGAGCACACACATCCTTACCACAAGCCCCAGAGAAGCACAAATGCAGACACCCACAGAAATTGTTACAGGAAAATTAACAGCAGCCAATGCATGATAGCTCCAAGAAGAAGCAACCCAAATCCCCATCAATGGTCAGCTGAGCAAACTAAATGTAGTCAATCCATACAATGTATTTTTTTTGGGGGGGGGAGGGGGATTCAAGGTTAAGGAGGTATTTATTTACATTTCACACGCACTAAGTACATATAGCATTAAGGTAATTTATACAAGGAGCTTAGTGTCACGTGAGGTCAAGTAAGGTGTAACATATCGTGTATTGTTATTCAGTAATAAAAAAAGGGATGTACTGATACCTACGAAGACGTGAACTCTGAGTACATTACCTTAAGTAAAGGCCAGCCAAAAAAAACCCTCCAAGTTTTACATGTTTCCATCAATATGGAATGTACTAGAAAGGCAAGCCCAACATCACAAAGCAGATCCATGGTTAGAAGGAGGTAGGAACAGGGTTTGGGGCTGGAATGGCCGGTGACTGATAACAGACACAGAATTTGTGTGGGGTTGATGAATATTTTGACATTAGACACTGGTCCCAGGAGCACAACTCTGTGAATATATTCAGAAGCCACTGAACGTGATCTGTGAATAATACCTCAGTGTAACAGTTACTTAACAAAAACACGAGGACAGGAATGGGGGAAACACAGACTGAACTCTGGACCTGGGCTACATGCCTTAGACCCCTGCCATCCTGGCGTGGTCCCTGGGTCTCCTACTGCACATGCGGGCAGCCTGGAGAGACCTCGACAGCTCAGGCCAGCACATTACGGCAACATGGTTCGGATTTGGAGACCGGCAGAACATGCTTTGGGAAATATTATTCCATGAAAAGGGGACAGTATCTGCAAGGCACAAACCGGCAGCCAGAATCCCAAAGGGAGGCAGCAGCTTCTTACAGTAGAGAGAGGGAAAGACTCCAGAAAAGCAATCTGTTCTGCTCTTTTCTGTTCTCCCTGCCAGTGAAGTGAATTTCCCAGCACAGACCATGCGAGACGCCTGCCTCAGAGCTGAGCGTCACACAAGGGCTTCACGGAGGCATTTACCTCAGCGACATCAAAGCAGGCACATGCAACCCATTACCAGGGAGAGTGGGGACCGAGGTGTCAACAGCAGCTGATGCTATTTTTGCCAAGCTCCGGTCAGCTAGGCCTGCCTCCCTGTGGGTGGATGGCTCACCCCACAAACGTATTAATCCAACTCCAATTCTTCAGCAACCCTCAATCATAGGCAGATTTTACCCCAGTGTGCTAACACTGTCCCCAGGGCTTTGTGAAAGCCAGATTCTGGGCTTAGGACCTGTCTTTCCCATGCTGCTTCACCATCACAGAGCTCCACAGCCTGAGGTGGGCTGGAGGATCTGTGCCCTGGACCTGCGTCCCCTCCCCCCTCCTCCCTGCGGCTGTGGAGGCTGTGACCGACCGAGAAGGTGCGAGGCGTGCCGGGCCTTGCCTCTCTCCAGGCTCTGTGGAGACCGGGTGATTATTCATCAATTCTCATTCCCTCCAGCGCAGCTCCCGGGTAGAGGGTCTATCTGTCTCATGGATGCTGGCTCTGTCTCGTGACTCCCTGGCTAGCCCTGGAGAGAGCAGGTGGGATAGAGTCCATGTGAGGACTTCCGCTGTTCACACACGGCCAGGCACACACATCCGCACGGCAGCGGCTGCACCTTCATCCTGGATTCTAGAACAAATGCTCAGGCGCCTATCTGAGTCTGCTCCCACCTCACAGTGTCAAACGTCCTTCAGTCGGGCCCTCCTAGCAAAGCAGAGGAAAGGGCCTCACCCATCACGTGGGCAGGTTGTCACTCTGCATAGCAGGAAAAGCGCCCCGAGGTGGTCCCCACAAGGAGCACACACAGTCACTTTCCTGTTTGGTGCGATGGGGTAGCGCCCAGCTTCGCTGGTGTCGGGGGTCTTCCCAGAGATGCTAGCCACAGGCTGAGGTGGACCTGAGCTGGCGGCCTCGGGCTGCACCCCTCCGGCCCGCTCCCCTGCTCTGTGCGCATGCCCGACCTGCCCCCCAGCTGTACCCTCAGCTCCATCGTCTGAAGGGAATGCAGGCACTCTTCAGAGGACAGCACGCCCTGAACCCCACGGCAGCAGGCACACAGCCCTGCCCTCCCTTCTCACCGAGGTTAAATAGATGGCAGCTGGTACGCTGCTCCATAGCTGGCAGACCTATACCACCAGGCCTGCCTGGGCCACACAGCACCCAGGGGATGATTGATTGGCAGCTGGGACATGGCCAGACTTGGCAACCAATTCTCTCTTCAAAAAATGCCTCCCCTCCGGCTTCTGGAAGATCCCGGCGACTAGAATTTACCTTATACCAACATAATCACGATGACATCATGCGGGTGCTAGTTAGGTTAGCCTTAATTTTAGGGGTTGTCGGTTCACATATTGCCATGAATACGTGGACTCAGTCAAGCCAGGCAGCAGGATGCCAGGAAGGACCTACTGCAGGGACAGCCAAGTATGTACGATAACCTTAGCCTGGCCCAATCACCAACCGGCAGTTGTTAATTCATATCCAGGGGGCTTAGCATATTTTCTGATGCTATCAGTGAATACCACAGACTAACTTACAAAGAACAAGGGTTTCTTCAGCTCAGGCTCTGAAGGCTGGGAGGTGCAGGCCAGGGATCTGCCTGTGGTAAGGCCCTTCTCGCTGTGTGTGGGTGCGCACGCACATGTGTGCAGGGTTCTCTGCAGAGTCCCCAGGTCGCATGGAGAGAGCAGGTAGGCACTGGTGTTGACAGACTGCCCCAGCCCTGGTGTTCTCCACATCTATATGGCCACAGTCCCCTCTGCTCAGAGCCCCAACACGGCCTTATTTAACTGCAACCCCTCTGGCCACCCCTGTTCAAGGTGCTCCCTTGAGATTAAGCGTCTACCCGCCAGGTACTTTGCAAAGGGGACTGAAGAGCAAGGTGAGTTTGAAGGTACGGACTCGCTTGTTGGCATGATGGCTGTCGAAACAGGTCGCACTGCTGGAACACCAGGTGTTTAGGGTAGTGAGGGGCTGGAGCAACCTGGAGAAGTAGATGCAAGAGCCCCCTGGGCCCAGCACCCCATGACTGTCACCCCACACGACTTGGTCCCAGTGGCAGATGTGGCCGCTGGTTCAGGTTTTCACACCAAGGAGCACTCATGGGGTGGACAAAGCAGAGGCAGGCCTGGGGGCGTGGGGGTGGGCCTTCCCAGAACCCTCCACCACAGGGTGTGGCCAGGGTGTTCCAACATCATTCCCAACCTTGAGGAACATGAGTACGGCCAGCAGAGCCGTGGCATAAATATCTGGACCAAACGTGGGAGCGGGCGGCTCTGAGGCGGGCCTGGGCGCGGCGTGTCCTGCGCCCCTCCTGAGGATTCCACACTAGCCAGGGCCAAGCACCAGCCCTGCACAGGACTACAAGCTGGGGCCGCGTCGGGCGTGCAGACTGGGTTTATGAGCCATTCTGAGTTGCTCTGCTCATACATATTCATTTAGTAAATGTCTGTCTGTGTGGGAGAATTTGGTCTGAGGCCTGCTTTCATTAAACTCAGAGCAAGGTTACAGAAAAATAGCTGACACCTACCAAGTCCAGCTTCTGCTGCAGCTTCCAAGCGAGTCTGAGAAGAATCCAGTTGGTTTCAGACAGCCCCCAGAGACAGGCAAGCCAGGGACCTCCCTTCGGGGGGACAGGGGACGACAGCTCTGGGTAAATGTTCTATTCCTTGAGACCACAACCTTGCTGTCTCTCCCCGGTTTGTCTGGACTTCACTTGGAGCTGAGGGGGTGCAGGCAAAGGTCATGCTCCCGAGACGGCGCCCCTTGGCAGTCTCTGCATGGCCCCCACTTCTGCGCATGTGGGTGTGCTCGCACCCCACTCTCCCCCTTTGGGTCTTGGCCCTGGACCACAGGGCGCCGCCTCTACTGCTGTCAGGCAGCATCCATTACCCAAGTCCAAGGAAGTGGGCACTCACTGTCGCAGGCTCAGAAGCCACAGGTAGGGCGAGCAGTAGCGAATGCCCTCGACACGCTCCAACAATGGGGGAAAGCTCCACGCCTTGGCCCTCTGCTCCATCCTGTCTTGTGGTGAAGCCGTGATTGCTGAATGCAAGCTAATCTCCGCACTACGCAGGCCTCGGCACCCTGGGAAATCTCCCGTTATTACCACTTCAGGGCCTGATCCACTTTAATAACAGGCATCCATCAGGAAGGGCCAGCAAATAAGCAGGCAGTTACAAACAGGACGAGCTGCCTTCATAGCAAAGAAGGAGGAGAGATAAAGAGACGCTTCGTGTGCCTTTCCTCTTGCCTGGCCCCCCTCAGCTAATGTAGCGCCCCGTATCGTCTGCCTGCTCGAGGTGAGCTCCCCTTGCTGAGACGGAGTAGGCACAGTGCCACACAGAAGTTGTCCCCCTCCACCTTCTTGGACAGAGGCCCCGCAGGGGCTGCTGTGGGTCGTACTATGTCCCTTTGATTCACGCCCCAAAGCCCCAACCCCCCAACATGACCGGCCTGGGAGACCATCTGTAGGAAGGGAATTCACAGAGAGTGGGGGGGGGGTGCTCTGGGGGGAAGCCCACACCAGCTGAGGCAGGGTCCTTGAGGTGCGCAGACACCAGCCATCTCCCTTCCTCGCCCTATGCAGGGTGAGAGAAAAGGCCTGGGAGAATCCAGAGGAAAGGGCTCTCTGTGGGTCTGGCCGAGCACCTCCGCTGGAAGCCCCTGCTCCTGGCCACCGGAGCTTGGATTTCTAGGACCCAGAACAGTGGGAAGAATATTTCTGCTGCTGAAGTCCCCCAGGCAGAACGAGCTCACTAATGCAGTGATACGGAAAGTGGCTTCTCAGTTATAAAGAAAAATGGTTCCGTCTCGTCCCACGGAGTTAGTCTCTGCTAACTACAGAGCGGGGATCTGCGCTCCAACACCGAAGGCAGCAGCAGGGACGTCGTAGCTCAGGGACAGAGTCCTTGCCTGCCACAGGTGAGGCTTGGATCCAATGCCAGCAAGTCGAAAAGAATTGAGGGTGTGTGGGTAACGAGGACAGGGAGAAGAAACCCTTCCTAGTGCCATCAGGAAGAAACTTGGGACTGAAAAGCCCAGCTCGGCGGGTCCTCCTTGCTGACCACTCGACTCACACGGAAAGGGAGCCGCGGTGGGAGGAATCCCCAAGGCCTTCAGAGTGGAGCTCGGGCCTGCCTGACTTGGAGGGAGCTGTTTTTGGTTCTCAGAGGAAACGGCATAGTATCTGAGGTCCTGGAGCCGGATGAAGAGTCGCAGAAGCTGCACTAAGTAAAGCTATACTTCCCCTTCTCTCTCTGAGCAGATGCTTCAGAGCGCTTACCAGGGCTAAGTGGCAACGTATGAAAGCCTTCAAATATTTTTAAATACTCAGCAAACAGGAGCCCTTCTATTGATAACAGCATGTTGGGTGCACAGGATTTTTTTTTTTTTTTTTTTTTAAATACTGCGTTCCCTGTAGAAGTAGTATTTAGGTCCTGAGCACGTGAGTCCTGAGCGGTTTATCAGCATTAGCGCCGCTGTGTTCTCTGGGCCCAGGAACAAGCAGCCAGACGCTCCCCGGAATTACAAGAAACCAGCGCTAGTGCAAGGAGGGCTCTTGGCTCCCTTTCTTGGCAGAGCAGCAGCTGGTCATTGCCAGGACACCAGTGTTGAGAAGCGTAGGGACCGCGGAGAGGGCGGCAGCAGGAGAGGAACTGGGATTGGGGCTTGGGGGTTCTACTTGCGTGTGAAAACTCTGGCCAGCAAATGCCAGCAGCAGGGAAGTGGGGAGATGGGTGTGAGCTTTCGTTGGGTCTCTGATAGCCAACACGGCCTCTATTAGCCTGGACAGGTCGCCTCTGGGGAGAAAGAAGGGGACTTTGGCAGAGTGCTGCTTTGTGGTTGAGCAGCTGACATAAACGAGAGGCTGCTCTGCCTGCCCCTGACCGTTGTCTGTTGAGACTCCGCACTGTCCCTTGGCTCGCAGACCTCAGGCCTGCACTATGATCTCATTTCCATATGCTAATTCATCGCTTGGACAGTGTTCCTCAGAACGTTTGTGCGTCCGTCTGTTTGTCTCCAAGACAACCCTGTAAAATCCTCATGAGCCAGAGCCAAAGAACATTTTGATTTGACATGACCGCAGTATCCCATGATGCAACCCTATAAAGTGAGAAAGGAGAAGCCAAGTCAGAGGAGATCCTTTTTAGTGTGGGCTTAATGGTACATGTGAGAGGGACGGGCCCCACTGAGGGCATCTGCAGGGGTTCCTGTGCAGAACCCTCGCCCCAACTTTCTACTAAGAAAATGCCAGATGTCATTTTGGACCTACACTCCCCATCTTCCCCTTGCCCCCCAGTGTTGCAATGGAGGTGAGCACAGGGTGGCTTGAGTGGACACCTCTCGTGGGCTCTAGGGATTAGCACCTGGCCCTAGGTCTGGCCAAGGGAGGCCCCGTATCCCCTGGCCCAGGCAGACTTGCACATGGTCCAAGGAGAGTCACCTTCAGGCTCCCAGGGAAGGTTGTGGAAAGGGAACAACATGCTTTCTTTTGCAGAGTGCTGTTCAGATGTTGACATTAAGAGGCAGGGGGGTGAGGTGGGGTGTGGGGGTCACTTGTGCCCCTGCCCTTGGCCACAATGGGACGCACCACCAGCAGGTGCCATTTTGGAGTTGTTGCTACTGTTCAGACTCGTGGTTCAGGACTTTCACAGCCACAGGCTCATGTGTACCCTACTCTACATACTAAGCCAGTATACACATGTTTTTAAAATTCCCAGTTGACACGACTAGGGTAAATGCCGAAAGCTATAACTCACATTAAAAACAAACAAACACATAAATGAATAAAGGGATCTGGGAACAGAAAACTTAGTAGCCATCAAGGGAAAAGCACAGACTTTGGAGCCACACCAGAGGGTCCGAATTTTGGCTCTGCCACTTACTGACTCAGGGAGGTGGTTCAACTTCCCTTTCTTTCCTTATTGTCCTTATCTGTAGAATGGGCATGAGCAACAGCATCTGTGGCCTAAGGCTGCGATATGGGTTGATGAGTCAATAGTACTCGAAAGGGTTGCCCTCAGTGCCCAGCCCATGGCGAACCTTCAGGAAATCTCAATTGCTGTAGTTATTATAACTGAAAATACAGCAAGGAAAAAGCCTCCAATTATTCAGAGCCACGCCCTAGGCACACTTTCTGCTGTAACAATTGCTGATGCTGCCGCCTATGGATAGACCCTGCGCGCACAGACAGGTGAGTTTGGTGGTGCCCTCAGGGAACGCTGAATAAGAGGAAGTCACCCAGGGTGCTCTCCGCGCCAGCACCGCCACCACTGCTCCGCTCAGGGCAAGGAGGCGGGGACGCTGGCCCCTGTGCTGCGCAAGCGTGGGACCTGGGACCGGCCATGACTTTGCTCGGGTTCCTCGCTTGCCAGCAGGCCCCCCCGGGACTGACCCACGGAGCCCGACTGCCAAGCTCCGGATCTTCATTAGGTCTCTGAACAGTTTCTGTGAGACTGGCTGCATCTTGAAAAGTTCTGAAACGAAGGTGACCTTCAAAGGAAAATGGACAGAGGTCCTCACGCCAAAGAGGCCTGGAAAAATGCCAACACATCCGCTTTGTAGGTCACCTCCCAGCCCTGACGGCCACAGGGACATTAAGAACATAATTACTCGTGCGGTGGTGCGAGCTACAGGACAGGGCGCGACACTATAAAGCTCATTCTATAAAAAGCGCAGGAGCAACTGCACTATGCATCTTGGCAGTGGGCGGGGACGCTCCTCTGCAGTGCACATTATCTGTATTTAAACAACGCCTAGGAAAGCAAACGCTCCTCATAGACAACAGCCGAGATAATCGCCTAATAAAATACAGAAATGTCACACACAATTTGTAGCCTAAATTATAAGCTGTTCCCCTTTCTGTGCAGTCTTACAGGGAAAACAAAATGCGCCCCAGGGGCATGAATAATAGCTAAAGGCAGCCAAAAATATGGCCTTTGGGCTGAGAAACAATAACGTGGCTATTATTTTTAGCAATTTCTCATGGTTTGCCTGGGGAGGGTGCTTTCGCCTTTCCCCCCCTTCTTTTTTTTCTCAAAGGATTCATTTTCAGATTAGTCACAGAGGGCTGGCAGAAGGCTGGGAAGGGGAAGGTGTTTCAGAGCCTCTTCATGCTCCAAAGCTTTTCAGGGAAGCAATGCAGCTTGTGCCCAGGAGTCCACAGGGCATACTTGAGGGGAAAGCAGGGGTGGGGGAGCCCAAGAAGAGGTGTCCACGGAGCACAGGGTGGAGCTCCTTACACAGAGACGCTGTCCAGGGCCATAAGTGGAAAAGGACAGGAAGACATTTGCAAACACAGTTAAAAAAAAAAAAGAGAGAGAGAGAGAGAGAGAGCTTATGAAATTCTTCATGAAAGTGGCCAAATGCAGACTCTACCGTGGCATTTCAAATGCCTTTTTTCTCTGAAATGGTCCACCTGCCAGGCAGTGTAGCATGGCAGCTCCTCAGAATGTTAAAGGTAGAGCGGCCTCAGGACGCACCAACCACTTCTGGGTCTGCACTCAGGCCACCATGAGGACACGCCGGGACGCTTGCGTGCCCACACATGCTCACGGTCACCGATGGGTGGGAGTAACCCAGTGTACAGAGGTGGGGGAGTAGACAAGACCCAGAGCACACAGAGAAACGGGGCTCGGCCTCCAGACAGGGAACCCTGCCGCATCACACGCAGTCTGTGAAGTGTTACGCCAGGCTCCCAGGGTGTTGTGCCATGCTGCACGGGTGAACTGCCCTGCTCTGCCACACCCGGGGCAGTTGCAGAGCTATGAAGCGGGAGGGCCGCGCCAGGGGCCGCGGCGAGGGGAGCGGAGGATGGACGTTTCCGTCCCTCTAGGATGAGCCGCAGTTCAGGGAGAAAGGGGGCAGTGGAAGGTGCGCAAGAATGAGACCGAGCAGGCGACTTCAGCATTTGTGTGCTCCGGGGCACCAAAATCTGAGGTTGCTCAGGTCCCTCGCCTAAAAGAACACAGCACTGTGACCCCCGCAGTCTAGGAGGCTGAAGCGGAGGATCACAAGCAATTTAGTGTCTCTAACTAAAGAAAAGTACAAAGGCTGGGTGCACAGTGCAGCCGGAAGAGGCCCTGCTCCATTCCCTGTGCCAGGACAAGGCGCAACATTTGCATTTCCTCCTGTCTGCTTTCCGTCATCTCTAGATCACTTATAATACTTAGTGCGGGGCACAGCACCCCTCCCCAAGACGCTTGGGGCCAGCAGGTCTCAGATTTCCCAGACTGCTTCAGCTTTTGGAATATTTGCAGGCATACAATGAGACAAGAACTTGGCCTACGTACAGAACGCCTTGCTGTTTTGTACACACCTTGCCCACGTAGCTGAAGGTGGCCTTAGAGCATACTTTAGCACGACAGAAAGAATCGACCACCACCTGTCGCACAAGGTCAGCGGTGGAATCTTCTTCCACTTGTGGCCAGTGGGAATTGAGGAATTTGGGGGTATTTTGAGTATTTCAAATTTTAGAGGTTCAGCCTGGTGCGCTCAACCTGTTCTAACAGGAAGGGCACAGGAGCAGTGTGCTGTGCTAGGGAATACAGACCAGAAAAGCCTGCATGCTCGCTAGATGCGGTGTGCCTCTGAGCTCTTTTTCTACTCATGGCTGGTCAGCCCCTTCCGGGCACAGGAGCCTGCGCTGACCGCTACAGCCCTGCATGCCTGGAAACTGGTAAGATGGGCAACTGCGTCATGTGTACCTTGCTCCAATTAGAAAAGTAAATTGACGAAAACACACCACCCCGTCGCATCTTCCTCGCCCCTTCGCCGCATCCTTTGCACTTGGTCTCTGTGCTCCTCTCAAGTCCAAGCCCACATACCGGTGCTGGCTCTCGGGCAGATTCTGGTGCCCAGAGGAGCTGGATGTGTGGAGCTTTCACCTTCACCCAGAAGGGCAGCTCCACGTAAAGGTGCCAGCCCCTGGAGAGGAGGCCAAAGGTGCCAGAGGTCACCTGGGGTGGAAACTGGGGCCCGGGAGCCTGGGTTCCCAGAGCCAGCAGCGCTGCCCCTGCCAGCACCACAGAGAGCAGCGGAACTGAGCCTGGCCAGAATTCCTGACCCAAAGAGCACAGCGAGGAGCGAGGACTAAGCTACTGTGATGCGGGGGAGCTCCCTCTCCGCAGAGTCCTAAGAAGTCGGGAATACGTGCATCCCGTGGACTTCTGGAGCCTCTCTGCTCTTTGTTTACCATTCAGTGAGTATTCAGTTCACCACAGCCACTCATGGGACCCCCACCCTGAGTGCCTTGAAAGCAGCCCAGCTCTTCCTGGTGTGTGAGACCTAGCACGGACTAAAGCGAAGGCCGGGTGCTGAAGGCTCCCAGGACCAGGGACCAGTACGTGCGATCATTCTCACAGTAGAATGAAGTGTTTCCTAAAGCACAGAGTGCTGGCAAAGGAACAGGCCAGGAACAGGCACGGGCGATGGCTAAGCAGCAGCAGCAGCGGGGCAGTGCCTCCTTCGGGGCCTGGGCATGCTCTTCTGGGGCAGAGGGCTCAGCTTTTCTAGCCAACCTTTCTGTTGTCTGACCTTTGTTAACAATGCCCTAGTTTTAATTATATGTAATCACCGTGCTAATGGAAATAAATATAGGTAACTCACTTCATTATCTTGATTATAGAAAAAATTACATGTTTTCTCAAGCTGCTACCACTATTTGAAAGAAATTTCACCGGCAGGCAGAACCCGGAGGAAAGGCCTCGAGGTCAGAACAGGGCAGAACTCTTACCCCAAAGCTAAAAGGGCATCTTGGAGTTCTGGGCCTTTGTTCCACCTTGCAAGGGACCGTCACGATGCCTGAGGAAGCTTAGCACAGAGTGGTCCAGGAAAAGCTCTCAGCAGCGCCTTCACTATGACTTTACACAAATTTGTGGCTGAGACATGAAGTCTGGCATTTGCCACAGCCAAGTGAAGTCCAAGTTCCACCACTTACAACTGGTGGACCTGTATCCTGCACCTCAGTCCCCCAATTTAATAAGTGCGGATGATGCTACCAGGCTTGCCGTGGGACGAGGCGGAACAAGGAGCTCAAGCCAGTGGCCACAAAACAACAGGCATTCCGTAAGTTACCTGTCAGTAGATGATGACTTTGTACTAAGACAGAAATTGCAGAGAAAGAATAATATCAAGGCTTAAGCTGCTGGAACGGTCCGTGGTAATTCCAATCCCAGATTAGCAATGTAACGAAGAGGGCGGGGATTTTTGATTTTCCGAGGCAGCAGGGATATGCTGTCTGGTGTTTAGACACCTTCCTATGTGGGAAGAATGCTGCGCTGTAAGGGGAAGACACAGCCCGCCTCGCCCCAGAGAAGATGGTGGTCTGCACTCACCAGCAGGCTCTCTTGGTGGAGAGGACCTTGGGGTGAACGTGCTCCTGATGTAGACCTGAGGACAGTGGGGACGAGGGACGATGGTGGGAGCGCACGACACAGGTGGCCACGACACGGGTGGCCACGACACAGGTGGCCACAACACGGGTGGCCACAACACAGCTTCCAGGATCTGCGGTGCAGGGGTGGAGTCCGCGTGGGTGCCTGGAGGATGCACGCAGAGCCCCTCAGCAGCTCCATGTTCTGTGGCCACAGGGGCCTGTGCTCAGCACGACCCTGGATTCTTCCTCTTAGCGGGTCCCCTGGTCCTCTCTGTAGAGGCCGGGAGCCTCAGGAGCCTCCAGTACCACCACACAGCTGCATTCTAAACGACATCCCTCGGTATCCAGAGCTTCTGCTTCAGAACATTTCCTGAGTACCTGTGGTGTCCCGAGCAGACACTATGATCCCCATGCAAGGAAGAGCAGATGGAACAGTGCAGGGCGCCCTCAGAGTTCATATCCTCACTGTTGCGTTCTTGATCTCGGCTCTTCCTTGCTGGCTGATTTTTTTTTAATGATCCAACGGTCTGTTTCTGACCTCGGCCTAACAGCTCAATCTATCTTCATTGGAAGCATCTTGTTTTGCTTTGTTTTGGGCACTACGTAGCTCAAGCTGGCCATGAGCTAGAGAGGTAGCCCTGGATGCTCTGCTGCCTCAGCCTCCTCAGTGCTGGGATTCTAGGCGTGTGCCACCACGCCCAGCTTCCGTCTCCACCTAACCCCACATTCTAGCCAGCAGAGCAAGCCTCGCCCAGCACTTGATGTATATTTTGGTGGACAGGAAGCTACCCCCAGGAGTGGCCCTGTCACCTGCCTGCATGAGACCCCAGACTCCTCTCCATAACTCTGCCAGCCGGCAGTCCTGAGTAACCAGATCTGCCACGGAAGAGTCATCCTACTTGCTGCCTGTATTGACTTCCTGTATAACCTAGAGGAACAAATGTCAAGCGGCCACGTGCGTGGCAGCCTGGCAGCCCCAGCTCAGGACCATGCAGTGTAGCCCAGGGCGCTGTCCACCTCCCCGTTGAGGGGCAGCAGCCCTCAGATCGAGGCTGAGCGGGCAGCCATGCACCCCAGGGCTCTCGAGGGAGACCCTGCTCTGGAGCCTCGAGGCTGCTGGCAAATCCACGTTCTTGTTGCTGCAAGCCCCACGAAGTCCGTGTCTTGGAGAATTGGGCCACTCTCAGCCTCCACAGGTCATGCTCAGGTCATGGCATGTGGCTCTTCCCTCGCCAGAGCCAGCAACGGCATATGGCATCCTCCTCCTGCTTTAACACTCGGGAAGATCTTCACTTGAGGGACTGGATGGAGGGTGCCTTTGCTGCCTACCTGCCGACCAGCCTCACTGTCACGGAGGAGCTCTGGAGACCAAGGCTGTTGAGGAAGTGTTCACTCTGCTGGCCACACTGGCACACAGGCCTCCTGTGGAAGCACAGTTCTGGGGTGTGTTCCCTAGAACACAGGCTCCCTGAGTAGCGCTTTATTCATTTCCCTAGGAGTAGGACCACTCTTAAGATGATCTGAAATCAAGAAGAGCCACGTCCCCAGAAGGCTGGAAGGGCTTTCCAGGTGGAGGGAACTGCTGTGAGGACTCGGCTAAGGCCTTGGGGTGGCAAGGACAGATGGCCATACGGCCTGAGTGAGGGGAGGGGCAGCGGGCAGGATGTCCCTGAGGTCATCACTGAAGGCCTCAATCATAACCCTGACGACAGCCCAGACTACAGCCCTGCAGGTTGAGGAAAGGGCTTTCGCTTCATGGATGGAGACCAGGGGTTCTCTGCCGGGAGGCAAAATCATCTGTGTAGCTGCCTCCCTCCAAAGGCCACCAAGAGGCCAAGATGGTGCTGAGGGCAGCCCGGGGCTGCTGCAGTAATCCACACAGGAGGGGCAACAGCGCAGGTCAGGGCTGGCTGCGGGAAGGCCACCCGGGGGCTCAGCCCTGAGCCTGTTTTGAAAGGTGGAGCCCCTGGCTAAGACATGACACCCCTAAACTGAAGAATCACCTCAAATGCCTCTGGTTGAGTGGTTAAAAATAGATAAACCAAGTCAGACGACCTTCTGGGTGTGAGCATGTGCCTCCAGTGTGCAGGAGGAGCTCCAATCCCATTCGCTGCAATAAGTTGTATTTTCAGTGCTAGGATGGGACCCAGGGCCTTGCCTCCTGGACATGAGTCTGCCCATGAGCCTAGCCCCAGGCTACCAGATGAACTACTAAAAACTACTTGGGCGTCAGGTGTGGGGCTTTGATGTGGGGTCTTGATCCCAGCTTCTAGGTCCTGACACAAGCACTGGGGCTGTGATAGCAGGGGTCTTTCCTGCTGGCCAGGGTGCGTGTCACCACAGGCCATGAACCAGAGCTGGCTCCATCCTGTAGGCTTCCCAGCAGGCCTTGGGGCAAACAAGGGCTAGAAGCAAGGGATGGAGACCAGGGCCGGTGTCTGGCTCATACTAAACAAAGGGTTAACTGTTACGGTCACCACATCTTTACCAATGACAGAGGCTTCTGGATGAGGGAGGCACCCCTTACTATAAGCCTGTCCAGATGCACAGGGCTAGTTACCCCCCCCCCAAATGCCCCGTCTGACATGGGAGACACTGAATTTAGTACACAGGCCCCAGAAAGAACCGGAGCCCATTGTGCCCTGGGTCCGACCTCGTCTCTGGTGCTCAGCCTGCTAGTCCCTTCCCCCCCTCCTGCTGCCTCGGGAGCAAGCCTCCCCGCTGACTGCCCGCGTGACTCACACGGCCGGCTCTCCAGCTCCCAGCCCCCGCCAGACCCAGGCAGCCGCATGTCATCAGCAAATTCCACCCGCTTGCCAGGGACACAGCTGACATTTACACACCCACAGCACCAGGCAGCAGTGACCATGCCGGTAAATGTCTAATAAGAAAGGTAATGGGCTTCAGAAATAAATATTTGACAACTGGAAATGTCCAGAAGAGAATTACTTAAGCCCAGTTCAGCCGTCCATCTTCCTTCTTCCTTTGTGTGTGTCTCTTTACTGCTACTTCACTGTGACTACAGAGCTGCACTGACCTGGGAGGGGACAGGGAGGGGAAGGTGGCTGACCACCACCAGGCGAGGTGTGCAGGGCTCGGCTGGAGTGTGGGGAAGGGGCTGAAGGCCCTGCTGCACAAGGCGGCCAGGTGGTGAGGGGCTGGGGGCCCTGGTGGAGAGCGGCTCCAGGAAGCCGCCAGAGCGCCCACGCTACTTCCCATCTCCCTTCGGAGCGCCCCCCACTGGATTTGGTGGGAACAGCAGTCAAATTCCAGCCCCACGCGCTGGGCACATGGCGCAGATCCACCCACTCGGTTCTTTCCTGTGTTTGAGAACTGTAAGCAGGGAGGTGCAAGATGGAACAAACTTAGACTCACGGGCATCGGTCCCTGTCCCCTGGGTCCTCCACCCTTGTGTCTCTGAGGCCTGCCTTAGGATCCGCGGACCCCCACAGCCGCCTTCTGCGCTGCAGTTTGTGGAATCAGTGTCTGTGGTGCCCTCCAATGCCACAGGCTCTCACATAGTGGCCCCAAAGACACGGTATCGGTTCAGAAAGACAGAGCAAGAGAAGGCACAGCAGATTTATTATTTATTGCAGGCGAGGAGTACATTCGAGGGTGCAGGAAAACAGGTGCTTAGGTTCTGGGAGGGTGAGGAACGTCCGTCCTGCCCACCAGGTACTAGAGAAAGCGGAGGAACAAAGGAGGTCGAAGGGCATGCGTGTAACTGACAGCCCAGCCTCCTGGGGGATTAATTAATGAGCCTTCAGGGTTCTGTCAGCTCACAAGACAGGAAGCAGTGCAAAAGAAAGGAAAAGAGGTAGGTCTCACCATCGGGGTGTGGACTTGCAAGAGCAGATGTCTTAGGGGTTAGATTCTGAAAGCCAGGTTATAAGGCAAAACTCGTGCAGAATCAGAATTCATGTGCAAGACCTCTTGACTCACCAACACAATGCAGACACACAGATGAGCCCAAGCAGAGACGTGTGGCTATGGAGATAGCGGTGCCGACGCAGGCGCATGTGGTCGCGGTGTGTGCGCACAGCGTCATTCACTATCACTGTTAATTACAGAAGAGACCCATCGGCTGCGGTGCGTGGAGCCGTCATGTGTGAGGCAGCCACGCCGCACAGGCGAGCGGGTGCCACAGCAGCCACACACAGCTCCTGCACCCCGCGCCATGTGGAGGCCAAGGTCCAGCGAGGGCGGTAGTGCCGTTTCTAATCCTGCTTCTGCCTGGGGACTGAGGCTGGGGCCCACGCAGCTACTTAGCGCAAGGGGCAAGTGTGTCCCACATGATGGCTCGGACCTCAGGGAGCCCTGACTGCCACAGGACTTGACCGCAGTGAGGGCAGTCAGTTCAGACAGCCCTGGCAACCACAAGCCGTCTACACAGTGAGATCCCCAGGCTATGGGCTCTGAGAAATTCAAATGATTCTCAAGTTCTCTACTTGGTTTTGGCCCCATTTGATTAACAAAATACAACCCTGTGAAAACATTCTGATAACAAGATAAAATTATCAGACAGATGAAATTAAATACGCAAATGAAAAGAAGAGAGAGCATACAAAATGCAGGTACAGTGATATGATCTGCTGGCCAGAGAAGTACAAAACAACGGACGCCCAAAAGGAACTTCAGAGATAATCTAACTTGATTTTTACCCTAAAATGCTCATTCCATTGTAGGTAATAAAGAACTGTCGAGTAGATGTGTGA
The DNA here is from genome assembly GCA_004027025.1 of Myocastor coypus. NCBI lineage: Eukaryota > Metazoa > Chordata > Mammalia > Rodentia > Myocastoridae > Myocastor > Myocastor coypus. The sequence continues at coordinate 83,488 of PVJA010001363.1, read as the reverse complement.
GCTTGTAAAATTAGGAGATAACTGTAATCAAAATAATTACTGAGTCCACAGTGATAGCCAAAAGAAAAAGGGAGGAAAATGAGATAAAGGAGAAAGCAAAGTAAAAATAAATGAAGAGAATAAAAGACAATGCTCTTTTCATTAGAAGAGTAGCACCTAAGGAATGCAGAATGAAGGACAGGGGACAGTCACCGTGCCACAAGCTCCAGGTAACAACTGACACTCACTGGATACTAAGCCAAGATTGTGATTGGCCGCTACATCTGAGAAGATGTGTTGGAAGACTGAGGAGTCAGTCCACACAGGCTATACACTGGCTGCAATGAGAAATGGCTGCTTCCGGTGGAGTGCTGTGGCAGGCACCCCCGATTCTGTGCCCCAGACAGGACATAAGGAAAAGCACAGCTCTGCACTTGCAGTAGCCCTGCCAGAAAGATTATTTGACTCTTACCATAATCATAGGGGCCAGGGATATATAGCTCAGTGACAGAACACTGCCTGGCAAGCAGTAGGCTGTGAGTTCAATTCCTGGTGCCAAAAAAAGAAAGAGAAGGAAAAGACAATTGTAAATCCCATGGCAGGTCAACCTACAAGAGAACTAATACAAACTTCTAAAAAAATGGGGGAAAGTTTTTCTAATTTACAGATGATGAGGGTGGGACAACCACCTGTAACAGTGGTGGCGAACCTAAGGCTCCCGTACCCGGGTAGGTGTTTGTGTCTAAAAGTTTAGCTATTACTGACCTACGGTAGGTGAGACTTGACTAAGTCTTAGGTGCTTTCTTAGTGAAAGGAAAGATATTTAGGGGATATTGGCAAGATTGGAGTATAGACATTTTGAGTAATACCAATGACCACTCCACTTCTTGGGTGTGTAAATGGTGTTATACAGGACAATATCTGTTCCATTGCCTATACATATTAAATTCTTGGGCTAATGGGCTATGACGTCAGTCTGAGTACACACTGACACGGAGCAACTCCAGCAAAGTGTTAACGATGAGGGAAACTGCTGTTCTCTCATTTAAGTAATTTCACTATTTTTTTTAAATTTTATTTATTTATTTTTTCTTGTTTCAGAACATTTGTTTATTCACTCATTTTTTATGGCCGGCTCAGCCTGCCCTGACGGCAGGGCTGGCACAGCATGTGGTGCCGGGGATCGAACCGCAGTCCCTGAAGCTGCCCAAGCTTTCCCAAGCAGGCGCTTTAGACCACTGAGCCATCCCGCCGGGCCCAATTTCACTATTTTTTGAAAATTAAAAAAGTTAGGGGAAATGACAAGTCAAGTTCAGATACGCGCTCAAATCACCGGCTGTCTTTCTGGTTATAGCTTAGTCTGCCTCTTGATTTCCCCTTGGACCGGAATGAAAAATATTTTCATTTATCCAGAAGTTCTTAAAAGTTAAGCTTCACAGGATTTCCAGTGCGTATTTCAAAGGTGTTTGCGGTCAGAGTGTGTAAAGTACACATACAACCCAAAAGGAAGGAAATTCCACGTAAGAGTTGGCGAAATCCATTTCGCTAAAGAAGATACACAGCTCACCTGGCCCAGAAGCATGTAACAGAATTCTTAGCATCACTAGCCGACAGGAAATGCAAATCAGAACTGGGCTAGCTACCTACTGCATCCCACCCTAGAAGGCCATCAGTACAAGACAGGCAGTAACATGGGTTGATGGGAGTGTGGGGCAGCTGGGACCATCCCACTGTGCTCAGCGGAGATGCCGCTGCCCGGGCAGACAGCTGGGCAGCTCCTTGGAGCGAAGCACGCACCTCCTGCGAGACCCGAGACCCGCCAGATCCTCTCCTAGCCACACACTCAACAGAAGTGAAAACATGTGCAGACCCCAAAACTTGGTCACGGCGTTGTGTACTCATCATCTCCGCGGTACCCATACCATAGAAGACAAAGGGGGAGGTGTGCTGACCTGGGCTACCCCAGCGAGGAGCCTAAAGCCCTAAAGGCCCTCAGTGCGAGAAGCCAGTCTTGAAAGCCCGCCTGTTGGAGGATTCCGCTTGCAGAGATGGTCACTTACGGAAGCCACGGAGTGCTTCCTGTGCTTGAAGGAAAGCAGGAGTGGAACGTGATCGCTTACCAGGCTTGGGGTGTGGGGCCTGGGCTTCGGGAGTGATGAAAGTACTCCAGATTCAGGTTTTGGTTGGCTTAGAACCTTGAAAATGCTTGAAATGGAGAACTATACACTTGCACTGCATTAACCTTATGCATGAATTACATGTGAATAAACTTGTCGCATGTGTGCACTTGCGCGTGTGTGCACACACACAGGTGCATGGGTGTGTGTGTGTGTGTGTACGCACACACACATGCATGCATGCATGTGAATGGTTAGGACTACAACTCCAGGCAGCTCTTCCCAAGTCTTTGCTCTGTCTGCGGGATCTTCCCGTGCACACACTTCAGAGGTTGGCCATTGTTCTCCCATGCCAGCCCCTACATGAGGCAGCTGGCTTAGGACCAATAAAGCGGTGACCTAAGAGGCCTGCCGTGCCCTCCCTGTAGCATCCAGCCTGGAGAGTCACTCCGAGTTCCCTCCTCCCACACTGGGAGCATCAACGCCGCCAGGGGCAACCAGCCAGTACCCAACAGTCCCTGGGGGACGGACAGCAGGCGCTCGGGGTGTGGCTGGAAACTGGTCTCCGAGGCAGCTCGCGTCAGAGGCATCTGCTTCCTTAGACAGATTGGAACTTCCAAAAGGAAGGAAGAAAGAACCAGGTTTTTAAAGGCACAGAAAGTACATCATGCACTGTGAGGGGAGGGAAGAGAGAGGAACGGAGAAAAAAAAAAAAAAGAGGTGAGAGACAGGCGGGGAGGAGAAAAGGCGGGGACTCGGGCTGCGGCAGTCCCATGATGTCCTGGCCGCGCAGCCTGGCTCATCCCTGGAAATCGCTCCTGGGTCTTCCAGAGGGGACAGATCTCTCGCTGGGCTTGGATCCACTGGGTTTGTGTGGGGCAGAGGAGGTCCCAGGCCTCTGATCCCTGCTACACAGGCCTCCCTCACTGTGGGCACAGCACTTGGACCCGGGATGGATGAGCACAAGGCCCAGTGAGCCCTGGCCCAGTCAGGCCAGGATTTCTGTCCAAAGTTCACAGAGGATAAAGGGTCTGTGAAGCGGAGAGCAGCTGGCAGCGGCTGTGCCACAGCAGGGGAGGCTGCTTGTGAAGGCAGGCAAGCAGGGGGAGACGCTCATGCCATCCCAGGTCGCCGGGCTTAGAAGCCAGAACCCCGAACAGCCTGAGCTACTGGGTCGGCATTGGCAGGAGTCTCTCCCAGGCCTTCCTTAGATGGGTTTGCACCAGGGGTCCGCCCATTGCCATGATGAGTGCTGCCTAGCTGGGAAGGCAACCAGCAGAGCTCCAGTGGCGAGCCTTACTTCTGACGGCCACTGGGCCATGGCAACTCAATCTATGATGACCAGCTTTTTGTGTCAACTTGGCCAGACCATGGACCCCACATCAAGGTGGATCTTTTTTAAATGAAATATCTGTCTAGATCAGTAGGCTTTGAGTCAAGCAGACACCTTCTTTAGTCTGGGTGGGCCTCAGGGAACAAGCCTGACTTTCCACAAAGAGAGAGAATGTTATCACCCAACGCCCTTTGGCTATGAACTGAGCCTTGGCCCAGGTCTCCAATCTGCTGGCCAACTCAGCCAGACATTTCGGACTGGCCATCCTCCATTCCTGCATGGAACAGTTAGGATAAATCTCTTTCTCTGCTTAGGAGTCAAGAAATGCTAGTGCCTCTCTTCCTCTGAGAATAACACAAATGATGATTGCAGGGTGGCATTCTGGCACTCAGAAGTTCAGGCTGGAGGATTAGTGTCTGTTCCTGTATTCGCCTTGGCCTTCATCTTCCAGCAAAATAATCCCGACTTGTGTGGGGTGCTGTGATTCGCATCTAATCCATCATTGTACTTTACGATGCTAAGAGGTTAAGTGACTTGTCCAAGGTCAAAATGACGGTGGAAGTGACATCCAAGATCCCTTATGGGCCTCCTTGGATCCACCTAAGTCCACTACCATGGGGCTCATAGCCCATTTTCTGGGAGGAAATCCCTGAGAATGCATGTCTGTTTCACAAAGAGTTGGGGCAGTGGGTTCGATCTGTAGCTCCACACTGCCTCCCTCTCCCCTGTCAGGGCCCACAGTTTAAACATCTGCTGGTGGTGGCCACTGAGTCGCCTCAAGAACAGGGCCTGGACTCCACCGTGCAGAGCTGATGTGCTTGTAGTGGCCTTGTACCCTCTCTGCCCCTCTTCTGTCTGGACTTGACACTCTGCCAGGCTTCCACTGCCAGTGACAGCTAGAAGGTCACCTGGATGCCAAGCCAGCCCTGGCAGCTCTCCCGGGAGATGCAGGATTGACTGTCTGTGCAGCCTGCCAGGCGTCCCACACGTCACTGAAGCCCTCCCTCCGCCACATTTGCCATGTTGGGGTAGAAGATCATAGTCGAAGCCACAGTGTTTTGGGGTCCTGATTATGTAAGGTTGAAAATATTCGGGAACTTCCCTTGTCCGCTTCAACACTGACCAGGAGGGACTCCATGGCCAAGGGTCGCTCCTCCAGAAGCTCTCTGCCTCCAGACTGACTTACCGGGGGAAAGGATCCATTTCCCACATCTTATCAACACTCTGGCACTGCTTGCCACCTAGTTTTCTGTGGGTTATTACCTGGAAGATCCAGATATCTGTAAAGTCCTCATTGGTGTCTAATAATTATGCGTGTCTACAGCCTACAACGTGAGATCTTCGCATACAGGTACAACGGGCAATGATGAAGTCAAGCTAACTGGTATCCCCAGCGCCTCAACCCCCCTGTCGTTGCTTTGCCTTGGGAACAATCAGACGTGAGCTCTTCTGACCTGTATAGCACCTGCTGTCCACTGGCCGGCCTTCTGTGCTGCCCGGCACTCATCTGCACGGCAAGGGAGTTTCTGCTTGAGATCTGAGTGCTCCGTCCCCTCCTAGAGCGTCTGCTCAGAAGCCCCAGGCCCTGTTTCTGTCTGTAGCATAGTAACTATGAATGTCAACATCTGGCGCTTCTGAGCTGCGCAGCTCCCACGCGTGCATAAGTCATCAATTTGCACCTTTCTCCTGTGAATCTGTCCACTGTCAGGTTGCTCCAGACCTTCAAACGATGAAACCTCTAGGGAACAGAAAGTTTTTTAACTTCCCAGCAGCCAGGTCAAGATGTTAGCATTATAGATTGAGCACAGATATAACTGGATCACTGATGTATATAATAATTACAGATGAAAACCACTTTGGTGGCTGTAAATACAAAATACACACCCTTTCATAAGTTAATCCATTTTACTAGACAAACACCCTTGCCCTTCGGAGGCTCTGACAACAAGACTAACTTACCCGGTTTAAGAGAAGAGAGGATTACAGTGAGGAGGTCAAAGATCTGGTAAGTGAGAGCTGTCAGGGTCACACCACAGGGCGTATCATTCAAAATGGCCTAGAATACAAGGCGTTGAGCCCAGCAAACCTTTACGGGGTACCTACTTACACTTGAGAACTATTTCAGTAAGCATTCCTCCAGAAATGGCCAAATAAAAAAATATTTGGCCCTTAACTCATTTCTGTTGCAACATAAGAAAAGCCTGCCTTCAGAGGATCCTACATTTGGGCGGCAGTGCAAGCAGACAATTCCCCTGCCTAGCCGGAACGGCAGCCTGCAGAACACATTTTCAGAGGTTGGGGATTTAGCTCCAGGGCCGATCATTTGACTAGCAAGCATGAGGCCGGGGGTTCAGGCCTCAGTACCAAAAACATTTTAAAATAAAATTGAAAGAAATAGATTTTCAATTAATGTAATTAGAATGCATCAAATATTATTATTTTGCCGAAATTCGCTGAAAATAACTAGGTCTAAATGAAAAGGACTGGCGCCACTTGGACCAAGGTTCAGAGCCCATGGCCACAGCCGCTGGTGGAACGCTCCACAGCCGTTGGCCAAGTAGCCAATCCAAGACCATGATTCAGTTCTCCCTGCTGCTGATTGGCTGCTTCCCTGTAACCCATCTCCAACCAATGGACGAGCGATCCCACCCCATAACGTGATGGCGTACCGTGTGTAGCTCTCTAATGTTCTTGGCTTTGTTCTTACAGCCCTAAGATTCCTAAGGGGCCACCGAAATGCCCCGCACCTTCTAAGGGTTCTGGCAATGGACCTACGTGCCAAAAGAAGTGTAAGATACTCCAGAAGGTTGAACTACTGCCCATATGTTTATAAAATTAAATTATTACAGTATTGGATACAACCTTATTAAATTACATGACTGTGGAAAAGATGGCATATTTAGAGTTTAAATGATATAAACAGCCATTTATAGGCTTTTTAAAACTATATCTGAAAGTCACAGCTTTGCACAACTCACAGCTGCCTTGTGAACGTAACCCCCATAAATTTTAGCACAGTCCATTGTATCTTCTTTGCTGTGTTTATTTAACTTAATGCAGAATTTTATGCCAAATAAAATCATTTTTGTGTCCATCTACAACCACCTTAATGATAAATAAAGTCATTATAGGCCAGTGCGGCGTGTGTCACCATGTGTTGGGGACATAGACAAACTGGGAACACTGAAATTCTGTGCCTGAGATCGATTCCTGCTTTGCCACTTGCCCACTATGTGGCTTCAGACAAATGACTTAACCTCTCTGATTCCCTAGTCTTGCATCTGTGCAGTAGCGGCGTGCCATCAACCTGGCGGCAGCATGGGCACTGGAGAGGGAAGAGATGGAGTCCGTTGAGGGCCTGGCTTAGGTCTTGGCACAGAGCAGGCACACGACGCATGGCTCCTCTCTTCAGGGTAGGGGGTGGGAATCACAGCCACACCGAGCACGCTGTTGGGGACACCAATCTGTCGCTCCCAGGGCCATCCGGGTGCCAAGAAGGAGAGAAGTATGTTGGGAGGTGTCCCAAGAAAACGGAGGTCCATGAAGGCTGCTGAGACAGCCCGCCACTCCCAGAAGTCCTCAGTCACTGGCCTCCCTGCCTTGCCTTAGAGATCTAGGCAAAGGGAGATGGAACTGCTCCCGACCCCCACACACCCAGAGGGGAACAGAGTCAAAATTAAAACCCAGGAACTCTGGTTTCCAAGGCAGGCCCTGTGACCCACTGAGACCTGGCCACTGTAGCGGGCCAGAGGACCAGGGAAGGCCAAGTATCTGCACCTTTGCCAGCCTAGAACTTTCTAGTCTTCCTCCCTAAGGCCGGCCCACTGTGCTAGTCTTCTAAATGAACCAAGAAGGATGCTCTTTGGAGCAAGGGCTTTGCTATATTTAAGTGCTGGGTACCAAGTCAGTATTTTCATATGGAATATTGTCTTTTAATATTTTTGTGCAGGCCAAAAAACAAAACAAAACAAAAAACTACGAAACCAAAAACTAACTTAGCACGCACAGCGTAGTCCCTGGGCTGTCATGTATGCTTTCTGTTGGTACTCACTGGGTATGTGCCTCTTGCCAGGGCCCAGCGTGGGGGGCAGGCGGGCAGCAGAGCAGAGGTCTCCTTCACCGCGCTATGCTTGGGCGAGAGAGCAAGGACATCAGAGAACACCAAAGGAACGAAACAAATCAAAGACTCTGCAGCTGTGACAGGCTCTAAAGGGACCGCAGGGCGGGAGGCTGGCACTGTCCTCGGCTGTTCACCACAAGGACGAGGGCCAGGATGGCATGCCTTGAGCAAAGGGGAGAAGTGGACAAGAGGAAGGTCAATTACATGCTGCACCCCAAGCCCCGGGATCTGGGCACCAGAGGGGCACCGTGATGTCACCACCTCCCAGGGTAACTGGCCTCATCCAGAGCACAAGGTCAAGCCCCTGGTGTTTTGCAGTCTGCCTCGGGAGGCGGAGTTTAGCTGTAATTGTCTAATTGCTCCTCTGGCAACAGCCGCCAGACTCGGTTTGGAGCTCGGCACAGGTGCGCTCTGTGGCGGATGTTCTATTTTCAAGGACAAACAGAAGGAATCGAGGCGCTCATGATGCGTTGGGCTCCAAGAGGTGAGAGGAAGATATTTCCTCCCCCAGCCAACTCGCGTTACCTCATGCCAGTGTTCCAGCGCGTCTTATCATAAATTAAATTGGGCTGCCAAATCCCAGAGCAACGAAAATGGAGAGATAGTTGCGGGGAGGAGGAGAAGGCAACGTTTCGGAGCTCTTTAAAGAAAAAAACACTTCCGCGTCCTTGAAATGCAGCCATTACCTAAAAGGGCTGCTTGCGATGACGACGAGACAAGCAGAGGATGGAGATGATGACGTCACACGGAGGGTAAAACCCAGCGTCATGATGGCAACAGTGAGGCCAACCACACGGATGGCCCTGCCTGGCACTGCACACCCCAGTGACCAAGGCCACGGGGCTCTGGGCCGCGGTAGGTAAGCAACCCTAGGCCCCTTGTACATTTTTAAAAAACAACTTTAAAAACTCTATGTGAATTTCTTTCTTAAAAATTTACTGCATTCTATTTCTGTCTGTGATGGGATCTCACTGGGTAGCCTTGGCTGGCCTTGAACTCTCGGAGCTCCTGCTGCCTTGGCCTCCCAAGGGCTGGGATCCCAGGTGTGCGCCACTGTGCCTGGCGCTTACTGCATTCTTGCTTCCAGCAGTGAATTCAGTTCCAAGAAGAGCCTTTTCTTGTTCTTTTTCAAATGCTTGAGAGACAGATGCACCAGCTTTGCATGTGCTTTAATTATTTTCAAGTCAGCATGGAGGAGACGAGCTGAGGCCAGTGGCGTGCATGTCTACGAAGGACACGGAGTGTAACGGAGAGGCTGTGGCAGGCCCGAGAAGCTCAGATGGCATCACCCCTTAGGGTTCATCTTGGTTAAAGCAGGCCATAAACCTGAGGGTTGGGAACTCCCTCAGGTGAACATGAGCCCCAGTCATATCCCATGTGAACAGGTCCAGGAGGCTGTCAGGGACCTGTCCAGCCTGGCTCCTGGAAGTGCCAGCCATGGGCCATGGATGGCTCTGCTGACCTCTGTGGAGTTCTGTGTATGAAAGGCAACTCTGCCTCCCTGAGATACCTCCAGCCTCCATCCTTAGGGGCCGACTGCATCCTGCTCAACTTCCGAACATCTTGCTGGACAGAACTGTGCTAGCTAGAGTCCACCAGGAGAGGCCAGTGGGCTGCGTCTGCTACTTGGAAGACAAGCTCCAGGTGGAAGGCTGAGGCTGAGGCCCTAAGGAGGCCTCATCCAGTCCAGAGTCACAGAATCATCTCTGGAAGGTACAGCCACCTTGTTATGGTTTGTGTCCCCCCAAAGCCTCATGCAATCATGGGGCGTGGCTTCCATAGACTGAGGCTTGATTCATGATCCCTGGGATTATGTTTTAGTACTGATGGGATTATTGGTCTGAGTAAGGCTGAGACTATGAGTGTGGTCTAGGGTGGATATCCTAAGGCGGAGAGCCTGAATGCAATATAAAGAGAGACAGAGAGACAGACTCAAGCTGTAGCTGTTGCTCTGCTGCCATGTTTGGCTGGCTGCCTCTGCCACCATTTTGTTGCTATTCCACTGCCATGAACTGGACGCTCTCTGCCCTGTTCCACGCAGCCTTGGACCAGCTGAATATGGACTGAAACCTCCATGAACTGTGAGCTAAATAATCCTTTCCTTCCTTCATTTTGAGTGTTGGGTATTTGCCCCAGCAACAAGTAAAAAGTAACTAAGACACACCCGAAACAGATGGAAATCTTAGGAGCACGCTTCTTCTAGCACTTAAGTGATGGCAGGAGCCACTGTCCTTGGCAAATAGGTGTCACTTAAAAAGCACAAAGGCTATAGCCAGAGGAGGATGTCCTCCCACTGCAGGTATAATGCATAGCTTTACATTTATACACATACTAAATATGTGTAATGAAAATACCATAGGCACTTGCTTATAAATTAGTCCTTTCAGACTGGCAGTAGACGGGACCTTCTAGAGATCCACCTTTCCTGGGCTGGAGCACCCACACTTATCTGTGCATTCGCGCAAACTATGGGCTGTTAAAAAATGCAGTTGCTTTGTTCTTGGGTTCACGTAAAGGTCTAGGGTGGGACCTTCACCATTTGAGCATTTCCAGGCTTCCCCAGGTGAGTCTACTGGGCAAGAAGAACCGTGAACAGTGCCTCTAGGGGCCTCAGGTGCCACTGACTGCGCTGCCGTCAAGAGGCACAGACCCCTTTCCTTTCAACAGAGGACAACCAGATGTTAGGCAAGTGGTTCCCAAAGTAGACTAGGTGACAACGTTTGAATACACCTTTAGCGAAAGGTTAGAAAGTAAGCTTCACGGAGGTCTGAAATGCGTCTCAATGCTGGTGTCCTTATGCAGCTTCGCGCACTGCTGGTCACGTGGCAATGGCCCTACAAGGGACAGACTTCACCCAGGAAAAGGGGGGGGGGGTCACAGCACAGGGCCGAGAGGTTGGGGTGCCGGAGGGTAGGCTTTCATACACAGTGACCAGCATACTGGTGAGCTCGTGGGGTGGTGGGCAGGCAGCTAGCTGATGCCACTTGAGCTCACCTTTACAAATGACCCAAGTAGGTGACTACAGTATGACTGTAACAAGGAAAGCGCCTCGTGCCCCTGGTGTGGCTCTCATTAGAGGGTAAGAACTATAATGGACTCCTCATAGGGTAAGAACAGTGAGAAGAGATAGTAGGCACCATCTGATTCTCAAAACTCGAAGTTACCGGCATGACTTTCCAAAGTGCGGATTGTATGTGCTGTGGTCAACTGCGAACCCTGAGTCGGTAGGTGTCCTGCTTTGGCACAGAGCTGGCCCTGACTCTGCATATCTATGTGCCGCCGTCTCCTAGCTTTAGTTAAACGACACTGGCTCTCCATCTCACGGCTGCTGTGTTCGCTTCCATAGTATACAGCTCACCAGTAATTTGCATAAAGCACAAGCTCCACAGCCTCCGTCTACAAATTGCTATGTAAATAGCAGATGGGTCACATGGGTAGTAAGCAACCCTCTCACCTCCTTCAGAGGTAGTCACGCATGGGGGCTGAGCGTGGGTCGGGGCCGTGTCCTCGCCTCTCAAGGCTGGCCTACGACCTTCCCTAAGTCTGCAGGCTATAGCCACCCTGCCGAAGGTGCAGCCAAGGACGAAGGCCAATGGAATGTAAATGGAATCAGAAGAAGCGGCCGGCCACAGGCTCAAGGTTCCAGTTTTAGGCTGGGGATACAGGTCGGTGGTGTAAGTGCCTGCCTTGCAAGTGCAAGGCTCTGGATTTAATCCCTGGTGTCACACACACACACACACACACACACACACACACACACACACAATCATAATAAAAAAAAGATTCCAGGCCTGCTGACAGTCAAAGGAACTCAATGAAGACAAGATAGTGATGTAAACAGAAAAATGGCTGGGACAAAAAAGATGAGTGCATCTGTTTTAGTTACTTTTTACTCGTTGCTTGGGACAAATACCTGACACTCAAAATGAAGGAAGGAAAGCTTTATTTAGCTCACAGTTTGTGGAGGTTTCAGTCCATATTTGGCTGGCTCCAAGGCTGAGTGGAACAGAGGAGAGCATCCAGTTCATGGCGGCAGAACAGAAACAAAAAGGTGGCAGAGGTAGCCAAGCAATCAGGGCAGCAGAGCAACAATGCTAGTCTGTCTCTCTTTAAATTACAGCAGGCTCTCAGTCTGGCTCTCAGCCTCAGCCTATCTGGATGCCTTAGGCTACACCCATAATCCCAGAAGTACTCAGACCATAATCCCATCAGTATTAAAACACATAATCCCAGTGACTCATGAGTTAAGTCTCAATCTATAGAAGTCCCTGCCCCATGACTGCATGAGGCTTTGGGGGGACACCTAGACATAAACCATACCAGCGTCCCAGAAGAGGTGACACAGACACTAACCTCCAGGTTCAGCAGCTTTCGGAGATACCTGATGATGTCAAGCTGCGGGGGGCCTGGTGCCAGCTTCGAGCGGAGCGTGGGGATGCCCTAAGCCTTGGAGGACGCGCTTACCTTGGATTGCAGTTACAGGAGGCGAGGAGGAAGGCAAGTCTGACTTACTCTCAAGAAGTTTGTCTTTACAAAGAAATAAAGCATTTTAATTTGCAAGTTTCTAATTTTAAGCTGCAGTGTGCAAAATAAATATTAGTTTTACTATTTTCCTTATTTCCCTATGCATGTATATAGCCAACGACCAGAGAGTTGTTCATTTTTTTTTTTAACGTTTTAAAGGTCACTGGACGATTGTAATTTTTCCCACTGCCTATTAAGATTTCTTTTTGAAAAGTTGGCTTGCATGGTTGTTTTTATGGCCCACGCACGGCCATGCAAAGCAAGGCTGCTTGTTTTGGCTGATAATAATGTTATGGAGAATTTATTGACAAGCAAACAGACATAGATTGGCAGCCAATGCACAAACACTTTGCACTGCCAAGGCACAGTTAAAACAACATGGTGAGCTGGGGAGACAGCTCGGCAGTCTAAGTGCCTGCCTGGCAAGCGCCAGGACCCAAGTTTGATACCCAGGACCACAGGTACATGGCTGTAATCCCAGCGCTGGGGAGGCTGAACAAGCAGATCAGTGTGAGTCTGAGCTGCTAACTAACTAACTAACATGGCGACCTCTGCCTGCTGAAGAATGCAGGTAGCAAAGTGGGATAACCCCAGACACAAGAGCCTGGAAAAGCCAAGCTTCTTGGCGCGGCCCTCTCCTTTACAGTGGGTCTTTGCCCCCAACCCTGCCCTGAACCCCCAGGCCATCTTCCTCCCTCTTACCCTGGGCTATCCTCCAGGAGTCATACCACCTGACTTCCCAAAAGGTGACCACAGAACGGCGTCATTTGCATATGTCCTAGACATGCTGGCTCTCGGGCACCACTGAATCCCAGTCAGACATTGAGTCCCCAAGGGACTCTTCATGCTAAAATCTCAGAAGCACTGACCAGAGGGATGGACTGCCTCTGTCCTAGCTTCAAGGATCATATATTGGCAACTGTGTTTTATACCATGGAAAGCTTCTATTTCTCACAGGAAGTGAGAAGAGAGTCCACAGAATCAGAAGGAAATCTTTGGAAAAAATTACCTGAGAAGGAGTTTTTCCCTCAGATACTTAAAGCTTAATAATGAAAAGAAAAATAAATTTAAAAAATGGCAAAGGATAGGAATAGACATTTCTCTGGAGTAAAAGATATACAATGGCCAATGGGTACATGAAAAAAATCATATAATTAGTTACCAAGGAAACACAAATCACAACCACAGAGAGATACGTCTTACCCAGCAGGACAGTCACAACCCACAGAAGGTGACAAACACTGGTAAAGATGCACCAACCCACTGCTACTGGGGGTGGACAGTCGCACACGTACTTAGAAGCGGTTTGATAGTTACTGAAAATGGGGTGATTACATGACCCACCTATTCTATTTCTGGGTACATATCTAGAGAAAATGCATGTCCACATAAAAGCTAGGCATGAAATGTTCACAGCAGCATTACTCATAATATTTGAAAAGCGAGAACAAGCCAAATGCCCGTCACCACTTGAAGACACAAAATGTGGTACATCCACACAGTGGAAGATTATGCGGCAATAAAAAGGAACAAAGTGGAGGTACGCGCCGCTACACAGGCCCACCCTGAAGCCTGTGCCGCACAGGCAAATCTACCAGCCGAAGTACGGTCGGATCCTCTGTAACTCAGCTCATGGAAAGTCTTCAGAATAGGCACAACCCTGAGGCCAGACAAAGGGAAGCCTCAGTCAGGGTGGGCTGAGGACACAGAAGTGGCTGATGATGGCTGTGAAGAAGTAGTGGTGAGCGCTGCGTGGTGCTGGGAACGTGCCAGAGAGCACTGATTGGAAAGTAAGTGAGCTGCTGTGGTTTTTGTTTTTTTAATGAGGCAGGTGAAGGAACTAGAGGCACAGAGCCACCTCTTTACCTCACAGCCCTAAAGATGGCGGTCCTGACCCAGGTTAGAGGCCAGAGCTCCAGTTCCATCCTCCCCTCGCCTGCGCCAGCTTCTGATACTGCCTACTAGCGAAGGAGAAACATTGGCGTTCTTTCTTTCCTTCTTCTGTGTTCAGTACAGGGGCCACAGGGCCTCACTACGGAGATCGGACTCATAGCAATTCGCCTGTTTTCAGCCTCCCAAGCGCTGGGATTATAGGCATGCCGCCCAACCTCAAGCATCCTCTCAGTGTGTGTGCCTGGGGGTGGGTCCAGCACCACTTACTGGGGATCAAACCCCGGCTGCTGCACTCTGCCTGCCTAAGCAGGCACTTTAGTCCCCTGAGCTACCTGGTAGGCCCTGTCATTCTTGAGAAATAAAGTGTTCAACCAGGGGCCGCTGGGTGGGGAGGCCTTAGGCTCCCTACCCAGCAGCCAAGCTGCAGGTCTGGGAGCCCTCTGATAGGGGCCTGGCAGTGGCAGGGGGACCCAGTCACATCCTGGTCTCTAACTAAGAATAACCCAGCCTAGGGGAGGAGGCCGGGGAGCCCAGAACACTAATGCGGTGGGAGCGCCCCGCTGTACTTCTTTCTCCTCGACTAATTAGATTTTCATTTTAATTAGGCTGACTCCATCTGCTGCCCCTTCCCAAATCCATAGACTAACAGAACAGGAGATCCCATCCACACGGGCCCAAGCCTTCTCTTTGGATGGGTCTGAAGAGCGAAACACCGTGTGGCGAGTCAGAAAGAACGAGCAGCCTGCCTGATTAATAATTCAATTAGCAGAGCTACTGGAGCAATTTACACTTTGTCCGTGACATTCTCCTCCACACAAGTCAGCCCAGGAGAGAGGAACATGTTCGCAAAGGGCTAAGAATGACGTTGCCAGATTCCCTGGAGCCCGCTAGGGCACTAGCCACCAGGAAAAGCCAGCCGGAAACCCCTGTGAATGACTCAAAGCTCCTGATTCCCGCGGCTCTGGAAGGAGAGAGCAGTCACAAGCACCTAGCGTTCCATAACTGCGTCTGCTCCCCGTACACCTTCCAAACCTGAAATGCTGCAGGTTGTCTTCCAACTGCTAGTTAAAAGCAAAAACAAGGTTAAGCGTGCCAAGACTCTCAAAAGTCGGGTGCAGGCTAGCAAATCCGGCCACCTGGCGCCACGCAAACACCAGGACCCTGGGGGCCCTGCGCCGCGCACCAGGTCCCTGGCGAGCTGGCCTCTGGGTTCCGTAGCACCCCCAGTCCCATGGCCCTCACGCTCCAGGTCGGGTTATAATTTAGACCTCCACGGACTCCAACGGCAGCAGTCGGTTTGTGAGCAGCCCTGCGCCCTGGGAAGGCCCCTCCGCTTGAGCGCTGGGGACAAAATACAAGGCCATGACCTGCTCTTTTTGTTTTTGTTTTGTTTTTAGGCTGGCTTTAAACTTTCATGGCTCTTCTACGTTGAGGGAAGAGATAGAAAAGATTTTATAATGAAACCCAAAGGAAAAGCCAAAGGCTTCGCCCAGCCCCCTTTCCGCTCCAGCTGGAGCTCCTGGTGACTTTTGCGGCCCGCCGGCAGGCCACTGTTTCTGGGCCAACCACCCCCACCCTGCCAGCCCCTCCCAAAGCTGCCTGCATCTCAGCCTGTTCTGGCTGGGCCCCGACAGAAGGAGCCCTCCTGCGAGCCTGGGACCACCCACAGACTGCAGCTCTGTTTGGACAGGAGGCCTGACTGGGAGAGGGAACATGTTGCCTGCTTCCAAGAGAGGCTGAGTCACCTGGGTTCAAGCTTTCTGCAGCGGCGTCACGCCCTCGCCAGGATGGCCTTACATGGCCAGGGTCTGCAGAAGAGGCGTCTGTCCTGTCCTCGGCTGGCCACGGCACAGCTGCCCTGTCTGCTGAGTTTATAACAGACAGATTTCCAGGGCCCATTCCCCGAGGGGCTGATGCCATAGCCTCCGCCTGGCACCTGCAAATCTGCATTTTGCAAGTGTCAGGGGGGTGGGGGGGACGGGTGGCCAGGCCTGAGAACAGCTGGCCTGGACCCAGGTAACTCATGGGAGGCCCTGCAGAGAAGAGGAGGAGGTGGACGTACGGGCTGATACTACGGAATCTTACCGCGCGCTCTTCTAAAAGAGGACTTGCATCTGGGGTACAATGAGTTGGGCTACGGAAGACAAGGGCGAGTGCTAAGGATCATGCAGTATGTGCCCTGCGTGGGCCGTCACGCTAACCTTGCAGGCGTCTGCTCTCAGTGTGTTGTATTACGTCCGATGTGCCACGTGACATGCTTAGCACACTGCCAGACACATACGAAGGGATGATACCATCAGGGCTTTAGGGCCACATGTGGCCGTTAAGAGTGTTGCTGCCATTGTCCCTTTACAGAGGACCAGAAAGCTTCACTGGTCTCCAGCCACCAGCTTCCGGGCCACACACTGCCTCTGGTCCTGCCCTTGACCTAGTTTCTGACACTGCCCCCACGATATATACCAGCATAAAAGGCCCTGGTTAAAATAAAACTGCTCTGTGGAACAGAACACTGTCGTGTTAGACTTGGGATATAACATTTCAGATATAATTTAGTTTTTGAGCCAATTATTTAGCAGGATCCTAAAGAGTTTAGAATAAAAAAAGAAGTCGAGGGAAAGAAGTCAAGAGTGTAAACCAGGGTAAAATTTGCATATCCTTTCAAGCCAAAGCTCCTTAGTTCGGGATCGCAGACACTTTAGAAGAACTATTATAATCCTTGAGCTCTCGCTCCCAAAATCCCTCTTGGGCATGCGCACACATCAAATGCCACTGCTGGGGATTCATTCAGGGAGGCCACTGGGGAAGGCCCGGAGCAGATGGCTGCTGGGTAAAACAGCCACCCTTTAGATCAAGGGCTGGGCGTGCTCTCTGTAGAAGACTAGAGGGTAAGAATTCCGGGCGTCACAGGGCCTGAAGTCTCAGCCACAACTTCCCCAACTTCGCCCGCACCAACAAAGCATGAAAGAAAGCAGCAACAGACCATGACCACACAGGTAGCACAGCCGTGACAAAGCAGTAATGTCACTGTGTTCCTGTGTTAGTCACCTCTCAGTCGCCACGAAAAACATCTGAGAGAAACCAACCTAAAGAGGGAGCTGCTTATTTCATCTCAAGGTTTCAGAGACCTTGGTCCATAGTCACACGAGCCTCTGGGCCCATGCTGAAGCTGCGCATCCCAGCTGTGCACTCAGCGGAGGAAGCCGCTCCCCTCCTGGAGCGGCAGCCTGGAAACCGGAAGTGGGCGCCTCCAGAGCCCACCCCACAGGTTACGTTCTGTAACCAGCCCCGCCCTGAAGTTCCCAGCACCTCCTAGTAGCCATTACATCATGAAGTCATAAGTGGATTTATACATCCAGGAGGTAAGCACACTCGTAACCCACTCTGAGCACTGTGGCTTGGGGACTCCGACTTCGACACTTGCGTGTCTGGGGCCACAAACAGCTCCAGCACTGGGTGCGACGCAAGGCAGTGGGCTGGGTCGGACCTGGCTGCCCCCGCTGACCCCTGCGTGAGAGTTTCAGCTGCTCCGGAACCTCAGCATCCTCTGGGGTATGTGCGTGGCCTGAGCTGCGCACACAGTGCGCGAACAAGGAAGGATGCCTCTGCTGTAGAAGTCTCCTCTGTCTGGGCTGAGCAGCCTCGGGGCTCAGCATCCCCCATGTGCGGACCAAGGCAGCTTCAGCAAGGTCCCTCTAGCTCAGTTCCATGCCAGTCCCGTCTCAGAGCATGCGCGTTCACTGCGTTCACCCTGTCCTGGAGGAGGAGTCCATCTGAAGAGGACTGATCCACCCTGGAAAATAAAGGCCCCCCACACACGCAGAGGATGGATGCGAAAGTGATTGGTCAGTCGTATTGGCTCACTTCACGTAGGGCTTCTAGAGGATGGACAAAGAAGAAACAGAGGCTGCCGGGCATGGTGGCTTACACCTGTAATCCCAGCACTCGGGAGGCTGAGGCAGGAGGACTGATGCGAGTTTGAGACCAGCCTGGGCTACAAAAGTGAGCTCAGGACCAGCCTCAACTGCATAGCGAGACCCTGTCTCAAAAAGACAAAAAAAAAAAAAAAAAAAAAAAAAAAAAAAAAAAAAAAAAAAAAAAAAAAAAAAAAAAAAAAAAAAAAAAAAAAAAAAAAAAAAAAAAAAAAAAAAAAAAGAAACAGAGGCTGCAAGCTCAAGGCCGGCCTGGGTTGTCCTGAGCAATTGCAGGAATTCCCTAAGCGAAGCTGCCACGGGTTAGAAAATGGCCTTATTAGTTTTGACAAATTTCATCAGCAAATGCTGCGTCTTCACATGCAACGTGATTAAAACCTAGTCGGCAGACAGCAGGAAGACCGCCACTCCGTTTTCCCCTGAGGTCATGCTTTCTTAAAAGAACCTTTTAAATAATATACATGGTTGTCATCAGACGCAACCCAAAGATGGGTGTGACCGTGTTCACTAAAGTGGAGGCCCGTGCCTCATCCCTTGTTGCTGGGATCGCCCTGTCCACACGCAGGATGGACAGGAGTGCTGATGGCACTGCCTGTTTAAGGCTGATAGCAGCTTCTTTGATGAGCAGGTTGCCTGAGGCTGACCTGCAAGTCCAGGCCCTGGGTGACTCTCACAGAAGCCGGCATGGGCTGTGGCTGAGGTCAGCCAGCCAAGCAGACAGAAAGACAAGAGCCACCTGATTCAAAGGCCGCTGCACTTTTCAGTTCAGTTCCCGGCCCTCTCTCCACATCCTGAGGAATCCCTTCCCAGCACAAACTCTCCTCCCATGGACACAGCCTGGGAGGGGGGCTGGCTTCCAGCCAGACACAGAACCTGGAGGAAGGGGAGCCTGAAGCCCCGAGCCCCTCAGCCCAGGGCAGGCACACTCCACAGCCACACGAGTACCCCACACCACCCTGCACGAATCCATATTCACCTCCACCATAATCTCGCAACTGTGTGCCCTCGAGTTTGCTCAGCTGAAGAACGTGCCAAGGAGCCTCCGAGAGAACAAGGGGGTGCTTCCACGGCACGGCCGTAGGTGTGGAGAATCACAACGGTGCATCCTGCAGGGGCAGTTTAGCGCACAAGGCCCGTGCCCCTCACTTGTGAGACACATTTGTCTCTGTTACA
Organism: Myocastor coypus; assembly: GCA_004027025.1. Classification (NCBI taxonomy): domain Eukaryota; kingdom Metazoa; phylum Chordata; class Mammalia; order Rodentia; family Myocastoridae; genus Myocastor; species Myocastor coypus. The sequence goes on along the minus strand of PVJA010001363.1, from coordinate 64,420 downwards.
AGCACAGATTTATTAACTCACTGACTCTGCCCAAAGGGCGACGGAGGAAGCAAGCCTCGTACTCAAGGCTTTGCCTAATCGACGTTCTCTTTTCTGAATGCAAACCGACGGCAATGCTCCTCCACAGCTTTACTCCAGGGGCGCCTCCCAGAGCTGGGCCTGTGTCCTCTCCAGCTGCAGGTGCCGCAGGCTTGCACACCACACACCAGGAAAGGAGCTCTGCCCTGCAGAGGAGGCCGTGTTTGGCTTTGCCCTGGAAGATCTGATGGAGTTTCCTAATTAGGAAGACGCCTGGAGAGCACCGGCAGGTCAAATGCCTCCTGGCCGTGCAGAAGCCTGGCTTGCTAACGTGCTCTCCTCCTGTGTAGGCGAGTCACTTCCAGAGACAGCCAGCACCACCAGCTGCTGAGCTAACACACGGCCACTGACCCCAGGAGCCTGAGCGTCCTTCCCAGCCTGCATACCCCCTGGGGCACGGCCCATCTGGCCATCAGCACGGCCCCGGGGCAAGACTCTTGCTCCAGGGGAGGGCAGCTTCAGCACTGCCAAGTCTGGATGCCCCAGGTCCTCTTCTGAGGAGCTGGTGCCCAAGACCAGGTGGCCACCATGGTCATCATCGGGGAGAACACTGGAAGTCAGGACCTTATGCTGGCGCTGGGATGCCTGTGCCCTTCTGCTCAGTCCCGGCGCCCCACCCTGCCCCCCACGACCTGCTCCTTCACTCTGTCTGCTTCTCCTGCCTTCTCTCTCCCCCCCATGGCACCCTGCACTTTTCCATCAAGCCTGTAAGTGCCTTTGGAGGCAGCAGCACAGGCTTTCCTTCCTACTCTTCGATCTGTCGCTAATTGGGATCCATACTTTCCAGTTGCAGAAAGAGTGCCTGTGTGCTGGCAAATCAGCTGGCAAACACACTCTTTTGTTGCGGCACCGGCACCGTGGAGGACCGTAGCACTGGCAACCAAATCCGTGCGCTCGTAATGAAGCTGCAGAGATAAGAGATCCATCTCCACGCTGGCGGAGGCTCTAGGGAGCCAACGTCGCATGAGAAATGAAAACAGCGATCTATTATCTAGAGGGATGGCTGTCGGAATGGCTTCCAGATGGATGCAGAAGGCTGAGCACAACCGCACAAGGTTCACGGGGAGAGTGCTGTTCACACACAGACAATTCACTTCGGAGGACTCGGCCCCGGCCATGTGTATGTCATTAAGATTTCAGAGTGGTCCCTAAAGCCAGGCAGGGTGCCAGGTTAGATGACAGTAAAGAATTAAAGTCTCCGTCCCTTGAGAAGACAGAGGGCTTCACTTATCAACTCAGCAAGGACAGCTGGGCACCTACTGTGTGCCAAGCCCCTCCTAGGCCCACAGGTTAGTTAAGTCACTACATGAAACAAAGAGTCCTGCGCTTAGACTTAGTGTCGTGGATGGAACTTACATTCAGCAACGCTGGACGACATAAACAGATTACACAGTGTGTTTTTAAAATGTGCTAGGTTCTTTGCCCAAAAGAAAAATGGGACGCGTGGAGAATCAAGAGCACCAGAAGAGGAACAACAACAACAAATTTCTAGATTCCCCAAAGTAGTCAGAGGTTAGGTCGGAAGGAAGTAAAGGCTTTCGAGGCAAACAGGACATTGAAGCAAGGGTCCTAAGGCAGCCACAGGCCCAGCACGATGGAGGAACCAGGCGGCCCAAAGTGGTTGCTGCCGGGCAAGCCAGAGAAGGTGTGGTGGCTGCCGAGGGACATGAGGGCCCGAGGGTGGAGCCAGGGAGGGGCTGCAGTCAGGCAGCAGCCACAGCCCCTGAAGGATGGGCTTTGAGGCAGCAGGACAGGCGGGCCTCCCTGCGAGGGGTTTGACTAGAGTCCAGCCAATGGCAGTGGAGATGGTGGGCGGGGTCAGAGGGCTATGGGCGAGGCCACCGCAGAGCACAAGGAGGATGAGCTTGGCCTGGGACCGAGAACATCAGGACGGGATTCTCACCAGTGCCTTGGCTGCGGTGAAACTGAAAGAGAAGACCAAGAGCCCAACTCGGGTGTTACGATGTCGGTGACGTCTGCAGCCTCCGGAGAGGAGACACAGAGCTGGCCACTGACCGTGCCCGCCTCAGCTCAGGGCCAGGTCTGACTCAAGGTGGGAAACGAGGCTTCGGACACCTGTCGGGTAGTCCACAACACAGCGCCAGGAGAGAGCAGGCAGGACCTGGCACCGGAGCGGGAGGGGCTGCTCTGGATCACCTGGACACTCCACCGGGACACCCCAGCATACAACGGGAGCCCCAGAACTCAAGTCTCCCCGGCGAAGCCCGAGTGAATGCGCGTTTCCTGCGCCCGCTAAGTGTCTAGGTCTTGCCTGGAGAAGGCCCGTGCCTGGCAGCCGCGGGTCCTCCGGGACGTAGCTCTGCATTATTTAGACCTCTTCTGACACTCTTCTCGTCACACTTTTGTATATTGATTGATTGGTTCTTTGTCTTATTTCAGAGGGAACTTAAGGCAGCTGACAAGGACACATAGAATACAGGATGGCATAGATTAAAAATAGGAACAAAAGGAGCAGAAAAATGAGGACAGGGTTACGAGACGGATCCAGGCCGGGGGCCCAATGCAAAGCAGGAAGACGTGCGGACCGCAAATGGGGCTGTAAGTAATAGCAGTCGACGCGGGAACGGAGCAGGTATACAACTGCACAACTTGCGGTGTCCAAACAGCGGAAGCAGCCCGAGAGCTCTGGAAAAATGTAAGTGCTGCCACGTGCTCTGAATGACACCACTCTGGCCATGCGCCTCTCTGGGGACCTCACGCCTGAGCTGCACAGGAGCAATGCACCAGGCGCCTGCGGCCCGGTGGAAGGCAGCCTCACCCGCCACTCAGATGTCTGGCGTCTACTCTCCCATGCCGGAACTACTTCCTGTACAGAGAGTTTGTGGCAGGCCCTGGGTTAGGGGCTGGAGCAGGCTGGGACAAGAAGCCAGTGGTTGCTTCCTGCGTGGCTCTTGCATTGTTTATAGCAGGTGACAGTGACGACGTGCACACACAGGCCACCAAATAGCCATCCGTACAAAGAAAAAGCGAAGGTGCGGGGCTCAGAGGGCTGTGCTTGAGGAGGCCCCTGTGAAGAGGTGGGAGGGGCTAAGGTCAGAAGCAGGAAGGAGTCGCTGACCGTGAGGGGTTCTCAGGAGCCCCGTGCTAGGGTCCTGGGACACAAAAGTGTTCAGCCCAGCTCGAGTATGGCCGAGTGCTGCGGAGAGCGCGCTGGCTGCAGCACAGGGCGCAAAGTCGGTTGGATCGGAGCCAGCCCGGCCAGGAATGCCAGGCAAAGCAGGATCTATTCTCAGTGCAAGAAAGGACTTTAGGCCAGGGAGTGGCCCCCAGTGAAGACGCTGCTGCCATACCTTGGAGAATGCACTGGGAGAAGACGGAGGCCCATCAGCAAAGGGGCGAGCTCTGGCATGGATGGGGATGAAGAGCAGAAAAGCCAGGGCCCAGGCTGGGACAGGCTGAAGCGGATGCAGTGCCACTATTTGACAGCAGAGTGGGCAATTTAGGGGGCAGACAAGGGGAGGGGTTGGGCGTAGCCCAGTGTTTCCAGATGGAGGCAGCAGTGACAACAGCAGCCACAGAGGCCACAGTGCCAGTTCACAGACGCCAAGGCCACACCTGTGCCGAGCGAGCCCTGTGCGGCGCGCCAGGTGCGAACGTCCGGGTGTAGATGTCACGGCAGCTATGTGCTGGTGGTGCTTTGCCCTCTGATTCTGATTGTCATCTCTGTGGAATAAGAGCCTCCAGGAGAGGTGGCTCAGGTGTGGGAGGCTGTGTTCACCAGGGCTCTGAGAGTCCCAGGGTGTGACAGTGTAGGGCACATCGCTTCCCCATGGTCCTGCCCTGCACTCTGCTTCCGGCCACCACAAAGCCAGTTGTTTTGTTCTGCTGCGCCTTTGGACTCAGAGTTCCCACCTTGGAGCAACCAACTAAAGTAAAGCTCCGCTGGTGGCAGCAGATGCTAAGGATTCTGTCCTGACCAGGGGGAGCAGCCAGAAGCCGCCATCATCATCCCAGCACGTAGAGAACAGAATGCAAAACGTGTGCAGTCACAGAGACCTGCTTGTAAGTGTTAGCTTCGGGGTGGGACAGGTGTGCAAGAGCGTGTGCAAGTGCGTGTGCATGCATGTGCCCACGTGTGTGAGCATGAGTTCACACCAGTGAGCGGGGACTTGAGGGTGTGGCCCCAGCATCTGTCCTCGAGGAAGCTTCGGGGCAGCTTGGTGTCACGGTGATGAAGGCGCAGCTGCTGGCTGCAGAAGAGGTACAAAATACACTTAGTGGCTGACAAGATGGGACCAATTATTTCTCGCTTGTGTTTTTATCTAGTTCTTGGGTTTGAAATTTGAGCAACTCCTTGGATTCTTCTTCTGGCATGAGGCGAGGGGACAGCCATGTCAGCAGGAGGAAGACACTTGGCAGACATCCTGGCGTCCTTCTAGGAAACTTAGGTCAGGGTGGAAGTGGCTGACCATTCAAGGATAAAAGGTGGGGTTTGGAATGTCCCCAGAATTGGAAGGCTTACTCCAAACCACCCCAAGTCGATGACTTTCCAAGTTTTACCAGTCCCTACGAAAGGGCATTCTGTCCCCTGCCCTGGCAAGGAACCCTGGCTGGATAGCTCTGCCCCAAAGTTCCTCTATATATCCAACTTGAGGCCCAGAGGCTGTTATGTAAACTCACTTCTTCCGCAGCTACTGGTGGATAAATAGGAGTCTAGCTTGATCCTGTCCAAGGCTGCCCTTCACACTGAGGAATGACCCAAAGGGCTTTCCTGTGCCATCAGAAGGAAGGGCTACCTCAGCTTGGCCAGGAAAAGAAAGGGAGAAGGAAGGAGAAAGTGACTCTACGTTTGTTTCCATGAAAATACAACTTCACTTGTCACCTGCATCCGGAGCAAAAGTTGCAACTGCAATTCTGATTAGAGCTGTTGAGTCTGGAGGTGGCGGGAACAGGGTGGCCACAGAGAAGAGCGTGGAAGGCCTGACGACTGCTCACCTCCGCATACCCCAGTTCTCCTTCCTGCCTCAGCCTCCAGCAGGGAGGAACCAGCTCACCTTGCTGGCCCCAGATGAGGGAACCATCCACAGGAGGGTCTGAGCCACCTACAGTCACACCAGCCCTCACTGGAAAGGACAAATCTAGTGGAACCACAGCGGGGTGGATGCACCTTTCAACCAGGGCTGGCTTTGTCTCCGCCATCTGCAAAGGTGTGGAGATCATTTTGATTATTTTGGAGGGAAGAGGGTACAGGTGGCAAGAGCACCTGGAGATTAAAAGTGGGAATGCTGTTAAACACCGTGCAGTGCTTGGGATGGGCCCTCGGCAAGACTGCTCAAGGGAAAATGTCACAAGTGCCCTGCCCTAAAATCTCTCTACCCAAAGTCTTCATTCTTGACAGATTGAGAAACTTAAGGCCAAAGATTTAGGTACAGAAAGTTATTTTTTTATCCTTGATTTAATAATTTGTTGTCTTATTACCTCATGCTACCTGGAAAGAGTACTTTCTTACAACACACTGCATCTGGTTCATCTAGCCTGGCATTTCACAGAGCCAGCAAAAAAATTTAAAAGTCAGCATCTAAGAAGAGGCATGACTCATTTCCTTCCACAGTCAGACTGAGATCTTGCTTCACACGTGCTCCCTGGTGCTGTCTGGTTCACAGGGCAGCAGGCTGGATTCTACCCTGACCGTGTCGGAAGGATTGCTACCTGGAAAACTCACACCCTGGAAGCCACCATGGGACCCACACTGAGAGGCCCAGGTTTAAGACCAGCTCTACCACCGAGAAGCTGCATAAACTCTGGGAAGTTACTCAACCCCTGGGGCCTCCGCTTCCTAATATACAAAGCAAGGATAAGAAATTTGACTTCCATAGGATTAGAGGGATGAAATGAATTTAGGGATTAGTGCAGTGCCTGCCTGAAGCACTTGCTGTTGCTATTCCTATTATTCTCCTGATGAAATAGAAGAAAGAAATGTTGGGGTTTGAGAGAGATTGCAGAAGTAAACAGATATTTTAAAAAGATACACATTGCTGCTAAATCCAACATTGAGCATCCCAGGTTCTAAGGACAGCAGATGCCAGCAGGCCCTGGGCCACTGTCCTGAGAGCTAGGTGCCGAGGAAGTCTGAACAGACCGACAGGTATGCTCCTGAGCATCACAGCACGCCATGGGCTACGCTCAGCTGTCACACTGCAGGGCCACACTCACTGTCCCGATGCCACAAGGTCTTCCTCTTACCAAGGAGGATACCAAAGCTTTTTCAGAGTAGGGATTCTGCTAGGGGTTTAGCTCCAGGACACAGCACCTGCCTGGCAAGCATGAGGTCCTGAGTTTGATTCCTGGTACACCCCTCCCACACAAAAAGAGCAGGGACCACACACAAATGGACCCAGCAAGTGTGGGGGGGGCCCAGAGCTGGGACACACATGCACCTGACCATGTGGAATTTCCAGACATCACAAGCTCACCAGGGAGCCATGGCACAGTGTGTGCTGAGGTTGTGGAGAACCAGCTGCCCTCTGGAGGAGCCGGACAGCACACCCGCTTCCTGACTTTGTCTGACCGGGTTGGTTTCCGACTGCTTCATTTACTCCTCAGCTGTCTGCTAAGAGCTGCAGCATGGAGCCAGACACAGCATGACCTCCATGGCTGCCCGCCGGGAGGCTTTCTGGAGGACATCTGGTCTACCCACGCTCTGGAGCACAGAGTGGCAGGTGTGTCAGCCACATATATCGCAGGGCTTCAAACAAAGGTGGCTCCACACAGAGTGAGGACAGGGTGGAGCCGCTGAGCCCCAGGGCAAGTGGCATCAGGCTCTCTGGGGGCCCAGGAAGCTGCAGGTACTGAACACAGTCTCCACAGCATGCAGGCTGCCAGCCCCAGGGAGGAAGGACCGGAAGATGTGCCTCACAGCCAGCGCACGGGCGGCCCTGGTATGGGGTCTCTCTCCCCTCCACCCCTGGGACCAGAGCTCAGGGGGCACGAAGACATCGCTACGTTGGGTTATTTCTGCTCTTTCTATCTTTCCGTTATGTCCTTACTCTTTCATTACTTTGAAATACCTTCTCTAATTACACACTCAGTGCATAAAACTAAAACTAAATCTTTAACTGAAAAGACAAATCTATATAAATTTATATAAAGTCACCCATAACCCTAGCCACCAAGGGTTACCTCTGTTAAGATTTTATTGCATACAGCTCTATAGTGTATCTACCTATAAGGTACATGTAATATATATATATATATATATATATATATATATATATATATATATATTTCCAGGATGCTGTTCAAGCCTAAAAGTCTTCCAGAGGGCACATTCCGTGAGAGGCAGGTGTCTCCATATACCAGGACATAAACGTGACATAGACTCCAACATACCAGAAGCTCGCCTCCTTCCCAGTACACTGTATATACACATACACAGTCCAATACGTAGTCCCTTTAGGTGCTTAGAATCCTAGGACAAGCACATGCCAGGAAGTGGAGCCTGAGAGGCTCTTTCAGCAGGCTGAGGACATAAGTGTCTGTATGGCAGAGCTCAGACCAGGCTGCTGTTCCTCTCTCACACCCCGGCTTCCATTTCTCAAGACCCAGGATCAGTGCGGCAGCGGGGAAGGGCCAGGCAGAAGGCCCTTTGGAGTCTGCAGGCCACACGATTTCTATAGCCCACCATCCGCCCAGCCCCTGCAGCACGAAAGAAGAAAAGCGGGAACGGAAGCAAAGGGATGCGGTTGCGTTTGAATGAACTTAAGCACACTGCAGTCTGAATTTCATACAAGTTCTACAAGTCACCAAATACTGCCCTTGAAATGTAAGACTATGTGTAGCTTCCAGATTCCAGTCGGCAGTGAATGAGATTCGGTCCTCAGAGTAGCTCTCAGCTGCTGACCAAGGCCACTGGTGTATCTTCTTTTTCTAAGGGCATCTTTCTTTAGACTTCAGGTTGCTTTAGCCTTGAACCACAGGGGCAGCCGGGCTAAAGCCAATGGCACTCCCTTCTCAGCTCACTGACAGAAAAAAAGTAAGAAGAGCTTAAAACGTCTGCCAGCCCCTGGGGCCCGCAACGAAAAGAGCAAGAGGGAGAGAAGCACAGCAGAGTCCACGGCCAGCTTGAGCCGAGCGCTTGCTATGTGCTGGGCTGAGCTGCAGGCTTTGCACCTAACCACGGGGGAGGGCTGCGTAAATATTCAGTACATAAGAACAGGCGAGCTCAAGCCACAGCACACTCTCTGCTTTCAACCTCAAGGCCCGAGGCTCCCTGACACCACACACCCACACGGCTTAGCGGGCCCCTGGCTCTCACTGCACAGCACAGGCTGAGGGGGAAGCTCTGTCAGGAACATGGCCAGGGGTCCTAGCAGGGGGAAGGAAGCAAACCTTGCTAAGCAGGCAGCGCACTGAAGCAGCACCCTGGCGATCCACAGGCCCTACACACAGCTCTTCTGGTGCCTTAGGTGACAGCAAGTTATTTTATCTTTACCCCAATTCCTTCTGAGTTCCCCCATCTTCTAGATGTAGGGAAACTGAGACCCAGAAAGCTAAAACCAGTAACAAAAATTTGCTCAGTTCACACACAGTAAGTACAGAGCTTAGCTGTGATCCTCAGTAGTCTAACTCCAGAACTTATGGCCGGATCCCAGAGGGCCCCGCTTTCTGCAGACAGGAGAGAGACGCTAACCTGAAAGTCGCCCATGAGAAGCACTTGTCACTACCCCTGAACTGACCAGGAGAACAGCCTGTGATCCCAGAATCCCACCGTAACAAAGGTCGTCCACACAGTGCCTCACAGACAGTGAGGCGAGTGTTGGAGAGATAGGCCTCTTCCTAAAAACATAAATACTGAACCAACCAAAAAACTAAGCTTGGCAAAATCAGTGAGATTGAAATCGTAGAATGTTGTGGGGCTCCTTTTTTACAACTGCACTGTCACGACGTCAGGCACAACTGAAGACCCACGGAGGCAGTCACAGTTCCTAGCACTGGCTCCGGGTGAGCTCTGCATGAAGAGGTGATGGACGCCAATGGAAGAATGGAGGGAGGGCACCTGTGCAGCTGCCATGGCCCTGTGCTGGGGCGGTTCCCTCCTCCGTCACACAGCCCGCTGAGTCCTGCTAATACCCATCAGCCAGCGCCCGTGGGCTCCCACCAATGGCTCTTGCCTTGCAGAGACCGTCCCTGCATCAGGAACCATGTGGTCCCTGCGGCTGCACACTTAGAGCTTTCTCGCAGGAGAAGCAAGTGCCTAAGCACTTTACACAGATACCCTGAAAGGGTCTGAAGGCAGGCGTTGCCACTCCACTTTACAGATGAGGAAGCTGAGCTTGTGAAGTCCATTAACTTCCACAGAATCACACAACTAATAGGCTGCAGGGCCCAGACTCCAGCCCACGTTTCTCTCTACACTGCCTCTCTGTTTTATTCACTGGTACAGGCGCACGGTGTGCGATGTTTCCATGCCCCGGGACTAAGCCGTGTGCAGCTTAGTTCCTCTCCATCCCCTCTCCTCCCTTCCCTCCAGCCACCTCATGGTTTGATTCTTTGTTCTTGGACATATTTGCTATCTAGGAATCGAGCCACATACCCTGTACCCAGGAGCTCTCAGGAGTCAACAGCAACTTCTGTGTATATAAGCCAGAGATTCAGGCAGAGCCTTTGGTCAAAAAGAAACAGCCGTGTGTGTGTGTGTGTGTGTGTGTGTGTGTGTGTGTGTGTGTGTAAAACCCTACACCATCAGTTATCCTAAACAGTGTCACTAGACCCACAGACCAGAGACTGCTTGTTGTCACCACAGTGAACTCTACCTACGGGGGAGAAAGGGAGGAGGAGGGGCAGGCTGATGACCCCGCGCTCCGGCCACACCTGCTAACAGGGAGGCCAGGCCATGTGCTCTACTCGGTGCCCCCCAAACTCCAGAGAGCAGCGGTGGCCCCAAGGCAATGCTGAGCGAGTGACCAGGCCAGCCATCAGGCCTCACAGGCGAGGCAGGGAAGAAGCAGCTTGTCGTGCCGCAGGCACGGAGAGGCCTGGGTTGATGGCAGCAGGGCGAGGTGCTCGAGGCAGGGGAGAGAGCTCAGAGGGGCCCACGCGGCCTCCCTGCAGGTAACAGCACTGAGCAGCCAGGGGGAGGACGGGAGGGCAGAAGGCCCAGCGAGGCTCTGAGGCTCTGTTACCTCCGCCAGGCAGTGGCTTGGGGTGGCTCCTTCCTTTCAAACGCAGGCAGCTCCTTCCCTCCACTCTTGCTTTCACCCTGGGGGAAAGTTGCCTTGGCCTCTTGGCAGTCAGGAGCTTTTCAAGGAACATTAAGAAGTGATCACATCAGCCATGAGAGGAAGCTCTAAAGGCTTCTTGGGGATGACCCTGCAGAGCAAAGTTACCTCTCTAGCAAAGGCAAGTGATCCCAACGTGCCAGGGACCGGGTTTAAGTGATACAGACAGTAATATGAAAACATGCACGCCCCCCCCCCCGCGTGCTTTTATCCTCATGTACAAGGACCAGGCTTTGAGCCCAAGCCTGCCACACCCCCAAACCCTCAGACAGTGCTAGCGTCTAAGGCACAGCCAGCGCTGCAACGCGGCCACCCCTGCGGAGGCCGGCAAGCAGCAGACCGTACTCAAGTACAGCAGGGTCACGCGGGTGTGACGGCAGGATTGCCAACAAGTTGGAAACTAAACAGTCTGTAGGGAAAAAAAAATCACAATGCAAATGAGCTCGTGATGTCAGGGAATATTCTGGTACAGCCTTCTGTAAACACGGGCTCCTTGCGCACAGCGTGTTCCCGAGGACGCTCACCACATTTTCATTTCAGACGCAGTGTTCAGTTACTTTCGAAGGGGGAGGTGTCCACATCTGTGGTGCTCTCAGCTGTGGTCCCTGCGGCGGCATCGTGATCGGGCAAGAGCCAACTGGGCCACTGCTGCATTGTCCCAGTGACAGGGCCCAGAGCACTCTGCCCAGTGGGTGCCACGCGGCAGGGGCTGCAGGCAGCAAACTCCAGCCTGCTGTGTGGTGCTAGGGACCAACACTCGAGCTCCAGCTTGCCCGTGTTAGCAAGGTTCCGTTCTTCAGGAAAGTCTGCGTGGTGCCAGCATACACACACACGTGGACATCGTGGCCTGCGGCCATGCTGCTGTCCCTCGTGTCCCGAGGTAACAGAAGCTTGGGGCATTCTGTGAATCCCCGGGGTCATGGCAGTCAAATAGCTCAGCAAGCTCGTGGATGCTCAGAAATGGGGCTGAGGGCCAGCTGCATCTAGATTGCACTCTTGGCCCTGACAGCAGCTGCATGACCTTCCCCAAACTCTGAGACTCTGTGGAGTCCACAAGATTCGTACAGCGTTGCAGCTGTAACTCACGCAGGAGGATTAACCATGACCAGGCATAGCACCGACAGGGGACAGCCAGTTTAATAAATACTCATGTCTTGACCTCAGTTGTATGTGGCGCTCTAGTCTTCCTCCTGCACTGAGGGAGGTTCCCGCAAGGTGCCTGGCTGTGTGCTCACCCCAGGCCCTGGATGACTCTCCACACCACAGAAGCCCGCTGGCCAGGGTCACGGCAGCATGAGGCCCGGCTCCTGCCTTAGTACACTGGTGTGGCTGGGATCAAACACTGGAGAAAAACAATTTGATGTGGGGAGGCTCGCTTTGGCTCCTGGCATCAGGGGTGTCGGGGCATGGGCAGCTGGTTGCACTGCTGTGGCCTGCCAAGAGGCAGAAAGGACACTGTGGTCGAGGGAGCGGCACACGGACACCACTCACTTTGTGACAATCAGAAGGGGGGGCCAGGAGGAGCCAGAGGAAGGAGCCGGCCAGTCTAGCCCCCAGGCACGTCCTGGCCGCCAGGTCCCCACTTTTCCCACCTTCCAGCAGTACCAGCAGATGGCCGCTCATCACTGCACCGTCCACAGAGGAAGGCCGAGCCTGTGATCTAGTCATTTTCCATAGCGCATCAGCAACGAGCCTTCAACACAGTGAGCTCTTCAGGGGGACCTGCTGTCTCCCACCTGAAACAGCTCCTCTCCTTGGGGAGCTTGGGTCTGTAGACGGCTCAGGTTGGGCCCCAAAGGTTGCTGTTAAGCTAAGGGGCTTCAAAGAGCATTTCCTGACTCCTAACATCACGACTCAGGAAAGCGACCCCCAGCCAACTGAGGGTTCTCACGGTCAGAGCAGGAGACCAGTTATGTGTGACCCAGGGCCTCACCTCTGTCCTACCAGGTCCCAGCCAGATGGCACCTGTAGTCTCCAGTGAGCATCAGACTCATGAATGCACTTGGCCCCGGCTCAGAGCTACGCTTGCCCCGCAGCAGGGAGGCACCCCGGAGATCGGGCTGTGACACACAGCAGTCCCTGGAACAGCCTGATTCTCTCGCTCGCGCCGGCAAGCTGTGTTTTAGAAAACCTTCGCACCATCTCCTCCCCGCATCTGTCTTGGCGTGCTGCCCATGCTGGCCACGCTGGCCAGAGAGTGTGCCCTGCAACGTCCCCCGTGCTGTGACCCACTCCTCGCTATTGCCACTGGAGAGATGGACATATCTGGGCCAACACGGCACAGTGCTCTCCTCAGATTTCTTCGAAGCCAGGCCGCGCTGGCAAGGATGACCGATTTTACTTTGCTTTGTGCTGCTGTCCTCAGCGAAGGCTTGTAACCCTGGCCTGTACTTTCTGCTTCTGGTACTAGATCGAGCGCAGGGACTTTCTCATCTCTGTGGCTGTCACCTGCCTTAGATACCCCTCCCAGGGACATCTGGCCAGATGGCCAGGGCGCAAGAGAAGAAGCAGTTTTACAACTCAGAACACTCCCACGGAGAAGCACTTTCTTCCTCTGTTTCCCTCTGGCCCTTTCCTTCCATCCTTATTTTATTTTAGTTGTGTGTTTAGTACAGGGTCTACAGGGTCTCATGACATAGATCGGACTCGTAGTGATCCTCCCGCTTCCAGCCTTCCAAGCACTGGGATTACAGGTGTGCAGCACCAGACCCCGTGCCAGTCACCATCTCAGCCACCGTGGGGGTGGGGCGGACACCACAGGATGGGTGGGGAATTGAGCCCTGGCCCCTGCTCCGGCCCAAGCAGGAGCTGTAGTCCACTGAGCTATCTGGCCAGCCCTTTCTCGTTCATTTTAAAAGAAGTGCACCTGCAATTATGAAGTTATGCACACGGCCAGCGGTAGTGGGTTGGGTGTGCTTGCACACGCAGCTGAGTGTTTGCACAAGTGTGTCTGCCCTGCTTGAGTCCCTGCAGTCCTAGTAGTAAAGGGGCTGGCTACTCTGATCACACCAGGCCAGTGTAGCCTAGGATTTAGGGAGACAAAGGGAGGCATCAGTACGCCCGGGCAATGCTGCCCTGTCGCCCAAGTCCCTGAAATCGTGTCACTCCCCCACCTGCACCTCCCTGCACTCGCCGCCCACTGCTCGCCACCATTCCTGGCTAATTCACCCAGCTGTGCTGACGTTTACGATGCCGGCTAAGGCCGAATGCCCGCACCCTTTTGTCTGTTGACCTTGGTGCCTTTTCCCCAACCAGTTGCTGAAGAGCACTGTCCTTTAGGTTTGTGTTGCTGACACAGGCGTCCTTGCTGAGTTGTGGCAACACCAGCACCGCTCTGTAAGGCCCTGCCCCCAGGGACCACGGGCCAGCAGCGCTCACAAAGGCCGAGAGTAACTGAGCGTTCGCGGAGGCCAACGGCGCATGCGCTGCGGAGGGAGCCCAGGGCCGCGTCAGGCCTCGCCGGCTGAGACAGCTCTCAGTACTGGCACCCGTCTTATGAACACACGGAAACAAAAACACTTCAAAAGCACACAGAGCTGTAACAAATCGGAGTTGATGCATAATTGGTATCTAATGAGTATTAATTGCTTGAGAAGTTTCTGAACACAGCAGAATTAAACAAGCTAAGCATGCAGAGAAAAATCAAAATAAGAGGGAAAGAAAATTCCGCTACCCAGACCCAGATGCAACCGTCGCTAGCATCTCGGTATTCTTTAATACAGGGAACTAAATAGCAGCGTTCATTTTCAATAAGGCGTGAGCCTTCTTCATGTCCTAAAGATCCCTGTGTCACTCCTAGTGGCTACATTATTTCTGTATATTAATATTCCAGTCACCTTTTGCCGGAGCGCCTCAGAACCTTACTGCTAGTTATATTGCTCTGTATTTGCAAATTATGAGAAAGTACGACCACCAACGACGGAGTGATACAGCTTTTTCATCTTTTTTTAGATTGTTTCTTTAGCAAGTGTTCCTAAAACGACACTGCTGCCTCCAAAGGCGCACAGGCGGCACAGCCTTCTGGTGACATTTTGGCAGAATCTCTGAGCCACTGCGCACGGGAAAGGAGGTCACATGATGGCGCGTCCCGCCCCACGCTGCAGGGCCCTCGCTGCTCTTAGCCCTGGCAACTCAAAAGAAGCAGGTAGATCCCTTCTTGCCCCCAGAACTTCGATAGTCTAATAGGCCAGATGGCCTCACATTTTTGTCTTACCCTGAACGGTGCATGTTGCCCGCGGGTTGATCTTTAAAATTCCCTGCTGGCCGTGTGGGCTCTGCGCCTCCCCCAGCCCCCCAGCCTCTGGAAGGCACTGGCAAAAAACAGCACGGCCCTGCCCCTGCCCTTTAGTTTTTTTAAGGCATCTTCTGAGTGCTGACCTCAGCCCGACAGAGTGTAAATGTCAGTGTACTCCCCAGCGGGCGCTGCGCTACTGCTCCCCTCACGTGTGCTGAGCTGCTCACCTCCTAAGCCCAGAGTCCGCAGATGCGCGCCAGAGTGGGAAGCAGGCTGAGCTCAGAGAGGGGAGCCCTTATTGGGGCTCCACTGGGCACCACCCCAGCCACAGATTTCTAGTGAAAACAACACTGGAAGTCTGTGCGTGCCCACCCAGCATCACCGCTGCACGCATCTGCCTGCCGCTGCCCACCCAGCCCCAGTGAGCACCTCAGGAAGCCTTCAGAGGGCAAGGTGGGGGGGTGCGAGCCACCTGCACCAGCTGGGCACTCTGCTGACACATAGGCCTCTGGGCCGTATTTCGGATCCAAAACACAAGAGAGAGGGCTTGTGAAAGTTTAGCGGCCAGAGGAAAGGGTTTCTGGGCTGGGGGAGTTCAGGTGGCACAGAAAAGGGTGGGGGTTTTGTAACCCTACAGAGACGTGGGTGTGCCCACGGCCAATAGGTAAAGACCCCAGCACTGAGCATATCAGATCAACTGGAGACCCGGGACAGCATCAAGAAGGCCACCAGGAGCACCGCAGAAATGCCAGCGTTCCTGCTTCTAGTGCCGACCAAGGAGCCAGGTGCTGCCCACAGAGCAGCTGGGAGCAGGTACAGCTGCTCTGGGCACCTGGACCCGAGCCAGTCCTCACAAGGAATGCTCTGTCCTTGGGTCAAAACCAACGGGGGACTTTGAAGACTGTTCTCCATCCCTAAATCTAGCTTCGCAGAACACCGGGCACACCTGTCTTGTAGCTCCCGTGCAGGGCTCAAGCCAACTGGCCTCAGCAGCAGACCGGCACGGCTTTGGTGCTGAGCTCTGAGTATACGGGCTGTGGAGCAGCAGGCAGGCTACAGATGCTCTTCCCAAGCAAGTTCGCTCACGGCCAACAAGTTCAAGCAAGACTGTCTAGACGTGGTGGGCAGGGAGATAGCTCAGCAGCACAGCGCCTGCCTGGCAAGCACAAGGTCCTGAGTTTGATTCCCAGGAGCCAAACATAATAAAATAAGAATAAAACAAAAACTAGAAAAGACTACTGGGACATGGTAAGTCCTTAATAACCTGCTCTTATGGTTTCCTCATCTTTAAAATGAACACTTATTTCAAGGTCAAGCTACCTCTGGGGATTAAATTGTGAGAATTAAATGGAAGCTGTAGCATATACAGTGTAATACCTGCCACATAGTAAGTGCTCGACGATAGCAGCTATGATTTGTGAGAAATGAAGAATTCCAGGGCATAGAGAGCTGTGGAGAGTGTCAGGACAACTCAGTTCTAGCTGTGGCTTTCTCTTTCACTCAGCCTGCGACTTCAGCCACTCCAGTTGTCACCTGGGAGGGTGGCACTGGTGAGCCCAGCCTCAGGCTGCCACACAAGTAATTCAACCACAGAATCAGGTGTGTGAAGTACAGCAGGGAGGAAAACCCAATGCAAGCCCTGGTCAGGAAAGCAACGGCACGCTGCCTTAGCTGCAGCCAGAGCTGGCCCCTGTGGGGGACAGGAAGAGCGTTCTGTCCTTTCAGGCTTCCCGTCAAGACCAGCCATGGATGACCGTCAGCACAGTGGCTCCAGGGCTCCTCAAAACCAGGCCTCGGTGGCTCAGGAGCCCGAAATGGAGTGACTATCACGTGCCTGAAGCCCTTTGCACGGGGCTGGGGGTTCAAATCTCGCTGTCTGTGATACTGCACAATCATTCTCCAGAGTGATTTCATAAAACTGCTGTGCATACAGAGTATGAACCTTAAATTTTAAATATCTTTAAATAAATGTTTACTTGGTTCAGTGTCTCACTACGCAGCTCAGATTTGTAGTGATCCTGCTGTCTCAGACTTCCCAGCACTGGGATCACAGGTGTGCGTTGCCACAACCATTTGGGGGCCAGCTTAGTGCTCCCAGGGTTCTCGGCCAGCACAACCTGCAGTGCTGGAGGTTGAACCTGAGTCCTTGCGCTTGCCAGACAGATTCTTAGGCTGCCAAGCTATCTTCCTAGCTGAATTCTAACTTTTAGTCATGCAAGATGATAAGGAAGCAGATACCAACACACCTATTTCATAGATAAGACAGAAAAGAGCACTGGGAAGCAAAAAAAAAAAAGAATCTTGCCCCATCCTCGTGGACAGAAAGGGGCAATACAGACTGAGAGGCTCTCACTCAAAATGCTGGGACCAGAGTGTTTTGGGTTTCAGACCTGGGCATACTGAAATATTTGCACACATAACACGATATCTTAGAGTGGGACCCAAAAAAATTCATTTAGGTTTCATACAGCCTCAAGGCAATTTTATACACTTTGAGTAATTGTGGGCATGGAACAGAGTCCATGGTATAGAACTATCCCCTGGTGGTATCAAGGCAGTGCCTTAAAAATTTTGGATTTTGTAGCATTTGAGGTATTGGATTTTCAGAGTAGGGTTATTTACCCTGTACTTATAGAGCAATCTTGGGCTGCCTGAATATGTGATCACCTCTGAGTCTGAATGCTTATTTAGGTCTAGAAGGTACCAAACAACTGGAAGTTCTCTGGTGAACAGTAAACATAAATACATAGACTATTTATGTGTTTATTTATTTTGAGACAGGGCCTCACTATGCAGTTCAGGCTGGCCTTGAGCTTACTTTGTAGTGTAGGCTGGTCTCAAACTTGCGACGATCTTCCTGTTTCAGCCTCCTGCGCACTGGGATTGCAGATGTGCAAACCTGGTGGTTAGAATTCTTTTTATATACGAAATAAACAAATACGTGCAACCCAGGCCCTAGGCTAGTCTTCCAGCCCCAAGGTCATCAACTGTGGCTACACAACAGACTCTTTGGAAACTTTTTCAAAGTCTCCACAGGCTTCAGGGCAGGCTCCCCGGGCACCAGGAGCTTTCGAAGGTGCCTAGGTGATTTCAGCTGCTGCCAAGGTAGAGACACACGGGGAAGGACAACGCTTACCAGCATGGCTTCTATAATGCAACATGCAGTCAACGCATGTGACTGCAGCGGCAGGGCACCACCCAGGCGCTCGAGGAGGTGGTGCAGAGCCCAGCGAGCGCACAGAAGCAGCTACGGCCCCACAGTGAGTGGCCCAGCAAGGCTCGGCTGACCCAGGACCCCTGTGGGGCGGAGCGCTGCCCTTCCCAGGGTTCCTACCATCCTGGAGCCTGCTCACCTCCTCCCGTCCACACTGCAGGTCAACGACATGCTTCCAACAAAACGATGTTGATGAGTTTAAAAATGTATCTATAAAATGACCCGTGAATTATTATGGTAAACAGGTACAAAATATGAACACAGTGTGAAGAGAAAATAGACAAACAGTTGGCATATACCCACATGCAACACAACGGCTGAGTCAGAGGACATGAAAATATAAAGCGTAGATTATTGTTAATTATTAGGCAAAGAGCTCAATGCTTCCCCAGGAGCCGCGCATCCTAGTTATGATCCAGGCTTCTGCTCTTAGAGAAGTGAACAGATGTGTCTGCGAGGGGGAGGTCACTGCCAGCTACGCAGGGGTTGCTAAGACAATCAAGAGTAACAGCACCTGTGTGAGGTTAACTTGAAACCAGTGCCCAAGAGTAGCAGCACCAAGAACTAGGCTGGTGCACGCCACACGCCCCGTGCACGGCACCCAGAAAGGGCACAGCACCACCCTGGGGCCGTCTGAGAGAGGGAGCTTTTTATTCACTGTGCAAGTCCAGCTGCAGAGGTGAAGCTGCAGGACGCCCCCCAGGGCGCCCCTTCAGATGGGTCAACCTCACAAAAGACACAAGCACAGGAGCGCCGCCAACAGGAGGAAGAACGTGAGGACGCAAGGCAAAAGCCGCGCGAGATCCTGGATGGAACCCCGCGTGCAGAGGACTTGGTGGGTGAGCTCGGTAGGTTCTGTGGTGGTGCGGGGTGCGTGGATCCCGGCACCACGGCCCTGCAAGCTCTGAGCTGCAGGGGAAGCGGGGAGAGGCGCACAGGCATTCGTGGCACGATCTGCGGTTTTCTATCGATTTTCAGTGGTTTTAAGAAGATCTCAAGTTTATCCCCTGTGATTGAATGTGAGTTGGTGCTTGACTTAGGTAAGGCACTGCTGTGCAGAGGGTGTGAGGGGGCTTTGTGGGGAGACGGAGATGCTTGCTGGTGGCTGTGGATGTGCGAGTTTATTCATTTGCTCAAGTTCACAAAACGATGCAGTTAAAACAAGGACATTTAATCCCCTAACAAAAAAGAATTATATAGGTCTCTATGATCGCCTGCAGCTAAACGATAATACAGAATAACCATAGCATTGTTTCTCTATTCTAAACAGACTCTACTTTGTAAGCATTCACATAAACATTGAAAATGTTTTGGAAGAAAGAAAAAAAAACGATTCATGAAGTTCAGTTCTTTAAAATGAATACAAGTGGAATCTTCAGCACTTTCCTTCTCTCCCACAGGCCATCCTGGGAGGTGCCCTGGAGAGGAAGGCGTGCGTTGTGGGTGACAGAGAGGGGGGCTGGGACCCCGGGTAGATGGGGAGGCAGGGTGGCAGGTGGCACAGGTGGCAGGTCAGTGTCGAGCCCACCCTGGCATCGCATAAAGAGACTCGACACTTCTTTACTGCCGGGGCCTCTGGGCCGGTGATTAGGGAACAGCGCTAGAACCCTCCTGGATGCTGAAAGGGACAAACACAGGCCCTGAAGCGCTGTCACCCACAGGGCTGCTTAGTGGTCTCGACTTGGGATCTGCAGAAGTGGAGCTAAGCGGACATCACCGCCCATGGTGAGGGGAGGCTGAGGCGCACAGCTGTGTCTGAGAGCGCTGGGTGACTTGTGATGGTCGTCAGGGCTGTCAGCAGCATCTCCCTGCCCCAAGCAGGTCTGTAGCTCATGTCCAAAGGCACAGTGTCCTGGCATTGCATGGTATCAACCCGTCCCACAGGGAGGCAAATCTGTCTCGCCTCCTGCCTGACCCTGCAGCCGGGGCCCACCAGTCTGCACATGGGGCTGGCATTACGCGCCATCTGTCCTGAGTTAGCACGACTCCTCCTCCATGGGCGAGGCCCACAGGCCTTGCCCGCTAAGGCCTAAATCAAAGCAACATGTCAGCCCTTCCATAAGTCTGCAGGAGGAACACTGGCCTCCAAGGTGGTATCCGTCTAACTGTGTGATAAAATGTCTTTTAAACGTCTTTATAGGCAAGTCCTTACAGTTAGTTCTCTTGTTGCTTAGGACACGGTGGGGGGGGGCAGCAAGAGGGTGGGCTTTGCTGCAGATCCGTCTCCTCTTGAACAGACACCCCTGTGTCACCTTGGTGGCCTCCAGGAGAGCCCTAGCAATGGCTGTGTTCACTGTTTCCAGGGCAGGTCACCTGGCTTGCTGCTTACCCAGGAGGGCGCAGGACATGGAAAGCCAGCTGTGTTGCTGAATACCTATTCTTTTAGTAGCTTCAAGATCCAGCTGCACCTCCAGGAGTAGCCCCGGCTCCACTCTGGAGACCCACCTTTCCCTGGCTGTCAGTCAGAGGGGAGTGTGTGTGTGTCTGGTTCAGCCCACCCTAGAGGTGTGGCTAGCACAGCATGTGATGCCAGGGATCAAACCCGGTCTTCCTGTGCTTTGCCTAAGCTTGCCTAAGCAGGAGCTTTAGACCTCTGACCTATCTTGCCAGTCAGAGGTTTGGAGACCCCAAAAAGTTCCTATCCCAGTACAGAGTGGTCAGGAGTGGTCAGTAAGTATGTCCACCCTTCTGGCCAGAGAACTCTGGGACGGCACCTGCCCTGCCTGTGGGGACAGCCTTGCAGGAACACAGAGGAGATAACTCTCTGAGAACCCTGCTACTGAGCATTAAGCTTGGGGCCCCAGGGCCAGAGGAGCGAGTCTGTTGGAACCCCAAATGCTCGAGAAGCGGGTCAGAGCAGGGAGAGAAGACAGGCGGCTGACCATGTGGCAGCCATGGGCGGTTCCACCTGCAAAGTACCTGGCAGCCCTAAGGAGGCTCCGCTAGCAAAGGACGGAAGCATGTCTGGGCAGAGCCAGCTCGTTCCGCATGGAGATCAGGGTCACCCGCCTCCTCTCTCTCGCCAAGGCTCTGTTCCAGGCACCCAAGACCTCTTCTTCTCTGACTTCAGGAAGCTGCCACGCGAATACCCCAGCCCTCAGCCTCCAAGTCCCAGCTCCAAACCCTCACTGGAGCTCCCAGGACTCCTGCAGTACTCAGAAATGACCCCGTGGCACGGCGCTATGACCTGCTGTCTCGGTTACCTTTCTCTTGCTGAGACAAAGTACCTGACGCCCACCCTTAAGGAGGAGAGGCTTATCCAGCCCGGTCTGTAGATGTTTCAGTCTGTCATTGGCTGGCCCCAGGCAGGGTGAGTGGCAGAGGCCACCACACAGGAGATCCACTTTAGGGCAGGTAAGGACAGCAAAAGCAACAAGGGAGGGACCTTAGCAGCGTCTTCTGCCCCTGTTGGCATATCCAGGTCACTGGGGTTGGTCAGGGCCAGTCCAATCAGTGAGCTGATTTATTGGCCACCCGTCCTTAATCCAGCGTTACGCTGGAAATCAGCCACACGCTCGAGGTCCAGCCACCTCTGAAAAAGCCCCACCTCTGACCACATGAGGCTTTAGGAGATGTCTAGACACAGCCATAGAGTTTCCTTAAGGACCAGAGAGCCAGAGAGTGACCCAACGGCCCTCTGATCTTACTACCAGGCCCTTAATCCAAGAATGTTACGCTGTATTTCCTATTACAGAAGGAAAGGCTGAAAATTAAATATCACATCTACAGCCCAAGGGATTCTGTCTCCAGCCACTGTCTGGGGTCCAGGTCCATGCAGATGCTTTTAAAAAAAATCATTGTCACCCTGTGAATTGCTCCCGCTTCTGTGTCTCCCTTGCCCATTGGGGGAGCAGCGCCAGCAGGAGCCAGCCTGTTGAAGCTTCCCCAAGTCGGGTCTCCTCTGCGCTTTAGATTTCACAGGGCTCCCATGCACAGATGCCTGCTAATAAAGCTAAGCTCTCTCCTGCTAATTTGTCTATTGTCTGTTTATTTCAGCAGAGCTAAAGGTTATTAGTTTCAGACGGGGAGAAACACAAAACTCTCTCTTGCCTACAGCGGCAATCGGTGTCCAACCACGTGAGAAGATAAACACCGCTGACCAAGCGCACCCTGTCCTTCCTCACTGGACGCCTGCGAGTTCTGGCACGGTCTCTCGCCTTTCTCCACCTCACGACCCTGCACCATCTCTGAGGTTCCAGACTCCAGGCAGCTGCACTCTGCAGAGAATGGCCCTACACCTTGGAGAGGCTGTGATGAGGGAAAGCAGGGCCAGGGGAGAGAGAAGAGCCAAGGGGCATGGTCTGGGTGGCATGGTCAGCAGAGTTCTGAGCACAGTTGGGAAGAGAGACGGAGGAAATGCAGGAGATGTGAAGGCGGGGAGCAGGTGGGCGGGCGCAGGTACATGTAAGAGCACTTGGGAGGCCGAGGCAGGCAAACAGTCGGGGGCTGGCCTGCGTGGTGAGTCCAAGGCCAGCCTGAAGTACAGAGCAAGGCCCAGCCTCAAAGAGACAAAGGAATTTAAAGAAGCGCTTCCAAGTAGCCCCTTATAATATTCCAGAGGAAGGAGGAAAGGATGTCCATTGTTTTGAAATAAGCCTCAGCTCTTAGGACTGCTTTTTTTTTTTTAATGTATTCAGTACAAGGTCTACAGAGTCTCACTACACAGATCGGACTCCTACTGATTCTCCTGTTTTCAGCCTCCACACCAGGATTACAAGTGTGCACCACCATGAAGACTCAGTCACCAGCACCCTAGGGATGGGGCCGGCAAGGCAACCCGGGGGATCGAACCCTGGTCCCTGCATCTGCCTAAGCAAGTGCTTTAGTCTGCTGAGCTATCTGGCTGGCCTAGGGCTGCTTCTTCAATGACGCCCTAAACTCTCAGACACAAGCACACACAGCTGGCCCTGCTACCAGTGCGGGTCCCCAACCCCGCAGGTGGTAGCCTGCTGTGGACCACTCAGAGAGTGAGGCCTCCGCCATCTTGCTCAGAAGGTTATTTCCTGAAGAGCAGGGTGCATTTCCTTGGCGATTCAAACACGGCTCTCAGCACCCGGCACATAGTCCTTCGACTGCCACCATTTCCAAGGCCACGCCACAGTATGGGAGGTGGTGGGTGACAGAGATGAGGCAGCAGGAGTTCAGGAGAACAAGAACTTGCCAGACAGCCTGCCAGGAACCCTAACTTATCTTCCCTGTGCACCGTTCCGTGACCATCTGAAGATATTCCTAGGAGCCAGCGAGCCCCACACAGTAGCATGTGGACGGTGGCGTGGTCACATCCAGGACTTCCGGCTCTGTAGTCATGCGATCCTTGGAGGCTGACCAGAAAGGCAGAGGAAGTCTGTCGTCCTGTTTCGTTCATAATTCCCCTGTAAAACCTGCTGCTGTTTTAACAAGGGAGTTGTGCTCTCTCTGTCTCTGTCCCCTCTATTAGCAAGAGCACTTCCAGGACACCTCAGCCTGGATTTCCTTCCCGGCATCCCAAGTGCCATGGAAAACACTGAAAGGAAGGAGGCCTCACTTTCTGTAGCAGTCCACAGCAGGCTGCCACCAGTGGGACTGGGGCCCCGGGTAGGCAGCAGGGACAGCTAATGAGTGAGACGGCACCCAGCTGGGAGCAGCTTTGCAGCCCAGACAGCGGAAAGGCCAGGGTGCCCCGCGGAAGTGCAGTGAGGCAGGCCAGACAGCTGAGGGTGTCCCATGCGTCCCCAGAGCCGGATACCACACAGGCAGGTGCATTCAGCTCTGGGGCCAGAGCCACGCAAGGAGCCTCACATCCAGCATCCTGCTCAGCTCTCCAGTCACACGCTATGGGCACTGCCCTCACTTCCACCCTCCACTTCCACAGGGACCGAGCCCGGTGAGCCGGCTGGGTCCCAGGCAGAACACGTGCCCCTCCCAGTCCCGCTCTGCACAGCACCCCAAGCTCAGGCAGCTTCAGAGCCTCGCTTGTGTCCCGCCCTGATGGCGACTTGGCCTGACTCAGCCACCGTCCAGGCAGTGCTGCACCCAGGTCACACTAGCAGAGCAGGAAGACAGAAGCCAGAGTCCCAATGTTCTAGCAGCTCTGCTTAAGGCTCGGGTACCACCCACACACCCTCTTATTAAGCTATAATAAGCTTCCGATGAAAACTGTTGCCACAGGCGAAGCTTACCTGTGGCTGATCCAACCAGAGAAAAACATCTTCGAATGCGTCTTTAACATCCCTTTTCACCTGCAGCATGGCTTTTACAAAATCTCGGTCAGGTTCTGAGCTGCTGCTGAGATCCAAATGTTGCCCCTGGCCTGGGGTTACTT
The DNA here is from genome assembly GCA_004027025.1 of Myocastor coypus. NCBI lineage: Eukaryota > Metazoa > Chordata > Mammalia > Rodentia > Myocastoridae > Myocastor > Myocastor coypus. The sequence continues at coordinate 40,355 of PVJA010001363.1, read as the reverse complement.
GGTAACTGGTCACAAAGGCACTCAGCCCCCCTTGAATGTGCTTTTCAGGGCCTGATCTGATGCAATTTGCAAATGCATAAGGAGCTAACCTGTGGTTTTGCTAACTGGGTCAAGGGCAGTGTTTCTAACTTGAAAATTGGCTGGGCTGTTTAGCAGGAGAAAGCAGCTATACAAACATCCTCAGCTGAGGAAAGCTTTCCCCTCTCGTGGGGGGCTCTGCTCCCCTCAGCGACCCTGAGCCATCAGGCACGCTGAAGCAGTAGGTGGCGTGGTGGGCAGCCCCGGGCCCCCCGGCCCCTGCGGGTCCAGCCCAGTGCCAGGGATTCTCCTTGCCCTGTCCAGTCCAAAGGCCAGCAGCCAGCACTTCCCAAACACCGTCCCCAGGTGCCCACCTGCAGTCACTACAGCGCTCACTGCATTCGGTGTCTCCAACACATTGATGATTTTTCTTTAGCATTGCGGTGGGGCACTAAGTTTTGATGTATTTATTTTGAAGGGAAAGTTTATATTTTTACAAAAAGGCACTGTGCCAATGCCTTCTGCTACCAGTGTAAATTAACCACTGTTGAAAAATACATGAAATGTCCAGAACAGACAAGAAAGAGCAGATTAGTGAAATAGCACAGATTCTGTTTCATTCCAGAAAGAAGGGCTACCACCAAATGGCAAATGCTGGCGAGGCTGCAGGGGAAGGTGGGGGTGCAGACCAGTGAGGTCACGGTGACAATCAGGATGGGGCGCCCTCAACATCTAGAAGTAGGAACCCCATTCTGTCCAGCTGTCCGCCTTACAGGTGTCTTCCCTGAATGACACGTACAACAGCGCAGCTCCTAACACCTGAACCCAGGAAGTGGCCTCGGTGGCCTCCAGCAGATGCATGTGCGGAGAGAGCGTGGTGCTTGCACACGGTGGAGCCCCACTCTGCCAGAAAGAAGGATGGACTCGAGTCCTTTGTAGGGAAATGGAGGCCCCTGGAGACCATCCTGCTGAGTGAAAGAGATCAGACACACGGGCTTAGGTACCGTACGATTCTCTTACGTGAGAGACACAGCTGTAAGTGAGGAGCAGTTAGAAGATGGATAATGAAAAATAGGGAGAGAGAAGTTTTGGAAAGGAGGGAGGGGAAAGGCAAGCAAAGGGGCGAGAAAAGAGTTAGGGTGTGTCCTGTGCATTTGACAGCTCCACACACAGAACGTAAGCATTCCCTACTGCACACGCGCACACACACACACACACATATATATATGTATGTATATATATATATATATATATATATATATATATATGAAATGAAAAGAAAGTGATTAGCATTGTCCAGGCAGCGTAAGCGGTGGAGATTCAAAAGATGGTAGGTGAGGGTTTCCAAGTTCCCTTGAGGTCATAAAAATATCTGAAAAAGTTTAAGGCAGACCTGACCCGATAAAAGCCAAAGAATTATATACTGTAAAAGGTGACTTATGTGGGATATGAATTATACCTTACTAGAGCTGTTTTTAACAGTCAATATCATAGCCTCACTTAAAAAAACAGAGAATGATTTTGACGTTTTAAACACACACACACACACACACACACACACACGCACGCACGCACGCACGCACACACGCACGCACACACACACACACAACGGTCTAGATTCTTAGACGCCTCAGTGTTCCCAGCTGACAGCGCTGAGAGCCAGACTTCTGTGGTAGGAAAGGAAGCGCAAACAAGAGCTGCCTTTCACAGGCCCTTGAGGACACACAGCAAGCAGGCCATACCGAGGGCAGCAGAGCTGTGCAGAGGTGGTGACACGCACACGGGTGCAGGAACGCAGGACGGGGCAGCCAGTTGGAGACACCACTTCTCCTGTTAGGGCTTGGTCTGGTGTCCCCCAGAGGCCTCATGCACGAGAGGTGGGCTTCGAGAATTTGTAAGGGACTCATGATCCAGTGCTGGGTTACCAGGAGAAGGGCTACACCTGCCCCGGGGCGGGCGCCCCACAACCTGAGGAAGGCAGAGAGGCCGAGAGCTGCTCCCCCACCACCGCACCTCTCTTTCTGCTCTTGCTCTTTTACTGTTTTCCAGTAGCATGAGCTGCTGCTCTCTGCCGCGTGCCTCTCTGCTTTGGAGTCAGCCGAGTATGGACTGAAGCCTCCGCTAAGTATAAGCTAAATAAACCTTTCCTTCCTTGATGTTGAGTGTTGGGTATTCTGTGCCAGCAATGAGAGAAAAGTAGGTGATGTAGACACCAATGCCAAACAAATATATGGAAGAAACGTTCAGTGTCTCTAATTATTGAAATGCTACGCACATCTCTCGTCATCGAGGAAGAAGCCAAGAGTCAGGCTGGGGGTGGGTGTGGGGGGGAGACGCCCTGCAGTGTGAAGTGGTCTGAGCTCTTGGCTCCTCCTGGCGACCTGCAGGGAGGGCCACAGACAGGGCTCAGGACAAAGCAAGGAGGTGCAGGGTTTGGAGCACATCACTGAGCAGCTAGCAAGGCAGTCTCAAGTGAGGACAGTAAGCTTTAACCAGTACTGAGTAGACAAGCCTCTAAGAGCCGTGTGCCTCAAGGTAGAGGGTAGGGTTGCTTTTGAGGCCTTTGATTTGGGGAGGTGATCAGGGCTCATGACTGACAAGGCACTTTCCAATCAGCTGTGAGTCTCTACCCTCACCTTCAGAGAGGGAGTTGGTGAACTATGTGGGGCTATTTGTAGCCAACGTGGCATCACAGGCCATGGGGCAGGGACCAACCACAGGGCAAATGCCTGAAGATGAGGCTTAACTGGGTCCATGTGCTGGGCCCCAGTGTGCTCAGTACGGACCAGGGGTGTCAGAGAGGACAAGGAGCAGCAATCTGCATGAGACATGAGGGGTTTTCTCAGCCTTTAAAAAATAATTCCTTCATTAGGAATCCATTGCCAGCTCCTTCCTGGTCACCCTCACCATCAAAACCACTGGGAAGCACCTTATATCCGGGAGACTGGCTACTGTACAAAAATGAGAGATACGTAAGATTATTGAAAAAGGAATTGTTGGTTTTGTAAATTAGTAAGGCATTTTGGAAAGCCACAAAGACTTCTCAAAAAAAAAAAAAAAAAAAGCATCAAAAATCACCATGCAACCCAGCACTACCCCTGTACACATACATCCAAAGGAACTGAAGTCAGCATGCCAAAGAGATGTCTGCCCGCCCAGGCTGCCCGCACCCGCCGGATGCAAGCTGCCACGGTGCCCACCAGTGCACAAATGGACCAGTGCAGTGAGGTACAACATGATGGAACAGAATCCAAGCCTGGAAAGGACAAGAAATCGTGTCCATTGTGACAGCATGGGTGAATCCAGAGCACACTCTGCCCAGTGAAACAAGATGGGTCCAGAAAGACAAGCGCCACGGGACCTACCCATACTCACAATGCTGAAAGACCATGTCGTAGTCCGGCCTCGCCTAGTCCCACACAGCCTGAGGGGTTTCCTGAGGCTCTTGTTTGTACAATATTTGGAACGGCTGCACCCTGGCTGAACACTTCAGTGTTGACAAAATGCCAGCACCATGCCCAGCACCAACATGAACCTGCAGCTGGCATGTTCTATAAATGGAATCCCCAAAAATATATTAATCTCTGCAAAGCTCCCACCCCTAAGGAGTCTTCTACCTGACAGAAACCCAGCCTCTCACTGTCCAGCACTGCTTAGATTTCTGTCAACTGCGTGCCGGAGAAAGCCTGTTCAAGGGCAAGAAAAAGACCACTTCGATACACACAGGCTTGATCCATGGTCAGCAGGTGGGTGGGAAACTCAAAGACAGGTAGCCAAGGAAGCCTCACCTGTCTGGGCTGGGCTTCAGTGAAGACCACCCCTGTGTACCCAAAGTGGGCACCCTAGAAACCCACTCCAAGTCAATATGATTTGTGTGTGTGTGTGTGTGTGTGTGTGTGTGTTGTCGAGAGAAGGTCTTGCTGTGTAGTTTAGGCTGGCCTTGAGCTGATATTTGTAGCCCAGGCTGGTCTCGAATATTCACATTGACCCTCCTGCCTCAGCCTCGCAAGTGCTGGGATTACAGGTGTGCGCCACCACACCCAGCCCTTAACATGACTGATCAGATTCCCATGTAAAATCTGAAACCAACACAATTCCAGAGCCTGACTGGATCGTACAGAGGAGGAGAGTCCTTTCACTCTTTGGTGAAAAGAAAAGAAAAGAAAACAACAACAGCAACAAAAAACCAAGTAGGACTGACCAGGTCTGAGGCCTCACGGACCAACTCTATGAGACTGTGAGTTAGCTGTTCTGTTAAAACAGGACCACGTTACAACAGTACGAGGCTGTGCCTTGCAGATAGGCTTCTCTGCCGGACACAGGCCCCTGCTGTGCAAACTTTGCATAGCTACTTCAGCTCTTTCCATCCAAATTACTTCCGTGTTTCTTTTCAATGCCGTGCAAGTGCTTTTAAGGTTTCACTTTTAGAATCACCGTAGGGACCAGCCGCACTGTGGAAGGCCCGCAGCTCGCCACTGAGCGCCCTGCCTTCTGTTGGCTTCCTCAGCCTCTCGTCGCTCTCTAGGATATGTTTAGCCCATCGTTTGCTTTGTCCTTGACATGCGGTTACTGAAGCCAAAAAACTTTTTTGTTTGTAAACTCTACATCAGGTGGCAAGCAGGACCGCAGGGATCTGATACCTCAGGCAGGGATCGGGCACAAGGTTAATACAGCCATCTCAGCCGGGCGTGGTGGCACACACCTGTAATCCCAGCACTGGGGAGGCTGAGGCAGGAGGATTAGTGTGAGTATGAGACGAGCCTGGGCTACAAAAGTGAGTTCAAGGCCAGCCTGAACTGCACAGTGAGACCCTGTCTCAAAAAGACAAAAACAAACAAACAAAAAATACAGCCATCTATTCCAGGACCGTGGAACAGGTGAAGTTCGTGGATGGAGGTGCCACTGTACCCTAAGACACTAACTTGTTCTTGCTGCCTGTGCATGGGTTCTTTACGAGGTGAAGACAGGCTGCTGCTGGGATTGCCTGAAAGCCCCAGTGACCTCTCCTCTGGCTCTCCGGTATTGGCTGCTCAACGCACTGTGGTCACGTTAAGGAACAGGGCAATTCCCTTCACCCAGGACCAGATTCATGTCAATATTTTGGGGACCTGTGTGAGTGGGGGGAGGAGAGAGAAATGATGACTTCTATCCAGTGAACAAAACTCCTTATAATTAGGTTGGTGGTTTCTATGGCAACGAGGAGCTGACTCTTTTATTTGAAATAAAAAATAGCAACACTCCAGCTGTCCTTGCCGTCCGGACGTTCCAAAGCAAACGAGAGATTTGATTTCACATTTGCTGTGTCTGCTCATGACTTTAAACCACATATTTCACTTGCTGTTAAGTTTTGGCAAGACACTGAGTTCTATTCCCCTGAGAAAACAGGTGTGAAAAACAAAAGCAGCGAAATACCAAAACAAAGTCATTTTCCTTCTCTGGAACCAACATGTTGTTTGTTTGCTTTGTTCTAAATTATCATCTTTTAAAAACCAAGCTTATTCCTTGAAGAAAACTCCCAGTGATTCATCCTGAAAAGCCCCTGGAGATCTCCAGAACACATTCCTGCGTGTGCAAGAGGAGCACCCACCATCCTAGGGGCTTTATCAGGTGCCGCGCACGTGGCCTTTCTTGTCCCCCGTCATAAGATGCTCACAGGCTTCCATCCCACCATCATATGCACTTATTGATAAGAAGCTTAAACGATTTGTGTGGCATCAGTGAGGGCTGAAAGTCTATCCCAGTCCTAACTGGCGGCAGGACCTTCTAGACTGAGCGAGTGCTGACAACCAAAGCTTGACTGCGCTGTGCTTCAGGGGCTGGGGAGCCAGGTCCCAGGAAGGAGCGAGATAGGGGCCAAGATCAAGGTCAAGGCCAAGGCCGGGAGGCCACGGGACAAGGAGACCTATGTGCTGAGCCTCAGAGGAAAGCAGATGTCCTCCAGGTTATGGAGGGGGACAGGCTTGAGCAGAGACCACGGTGGCAGCTTTGGGGACCTTGGCACCAGGCTGGAGCAGGCCTAACAGGAGAGCCCGGCAGCTTCCACGACGCGAGGAGGGACTCCATCGGCTACACGCACCGAGGAAGGGGAAGGTGCAGTGGCCCCGGTGGGTCTTGTGCCCCCCCGTGTTGCTCTAGAAGGCCGGGTTGGTTCTTCCTTTCAGCTGAATACGTCGCTGAGGACTGAACTACGCAGACTATGGGATTCTAAGTGTCTTATGTGCTTTCCTCATAGCTGAGACAAAATACCTGAGGCCCAATGTTAAAGTGGGTAAAGTCTAGTGGGTTCCCAGTTTGCAGAGGTCTCAGCCCATGATCAGCTGGGTCCAAGGCACGGCGGCTGTGCAGAGAACAGTTCCTGGCAGACAAAAGGAGGAAGAGGAAAAGCAGCAAGGCCAACCTCTTCCTGCCCGATGCGTTGTCTCTAGGCTGCCAGGGGCACAGCGGTGCCAACCCAACCGTGGGCTGATCCAGCCCCGACCTGGTCTCAGCACCCATGATCCCAGCATGGACGCACTGGTTGGCCACACTCCAGAGGCAGCCTCCTCTGGAAAAGCCCTCTGACTGCAGGGGGCTTAGGGGGGACCTCTGGACCCCAGCTTCAGCCCTAAGCAAGCATCTCTAGTGATCACTGGCTCGTACGACTGCCTCCAACGAGAAAGCTGAGAGGTCGTGGAGACACAAACTCCACTTGTTAAAACTTCGACCTCACGTCTTGTGGGGGCCTGGCACAGAGCAGAAACACAATCGGTGCTGAATCGGTGGACACAAATGCTTAGCACCTACTTACACTCTGAAGCCCATTCACCTAAATGTCGTCTGCCCACCCTACCGGCCAGATGCCCTGGCCGTGCTTCGGTGCCCACCTCACCAAGTCACTGCCCTTGCTCTGGGTGCAGGGAAGGGGGACGCATACTAGTTCATTTTACAGAAGTGAGGGGCAGCTCACCCAGACCCACAGGGCGGCTGCTGAACTGTGGAGCCAGATTTGGCATTTAGGTTCTTAGCAGACCATGGTACGAAAGCCAATTTGATTGACTACAGAGGAATGTAGGTTCCATTAATTCAGTGGTCCCCACACACCTAGGTGCCTGATGACACTGTCTACCCTGGGACAGATGCTGAAAAGCTGTTCGCCCAGGGTAGCAGGCTGCAACCTAAGCTCCTTGTGGCTCACTCTGCCTAGGCCAGTGTTGGCGAGCCTAGGACATTGGTGCTATTTTTCTTTCAAGACAGATGATGTTAATATATGAGTTGCTTTTTCTAAACTAAAACCTCACTGTGCAGGTTTAGCTGCAGGGTTGGCACAGTGCTATGATCAAGTGGGCTTAGGGTTGCAGTTCGGGCACTGACCTCTAAAAGGTTTGGTGTCTCTGCCCAAGCCTGTCCCCCTCCATAACCTGGAGGACATCTGCTTTCCTCTGAGGCTCAGCACATAGGTCTCCTTGTCCCGTTGCCTCCTGGCCTTAGCCTTGACCTTGAGCTTGACCTTGGCCCCTACCTCCCTCCTTCCTGGGACCTGGCTCCCCAGTCCCTGAAGCACAGCTCAGTCAAGCCTTTGGTTGTCAGCACTCGCTCAGTCTAGAAGGTCCTGCCACCAGTTAGGACTGGGACAGACTTTCAGCTCCCCGGTGGCCTGGTGCCACTGCTCAGGGTGCCTTCGCCACTTGTGAAGTGCCAACGAGTACAGCTCTGCAGGCCCAGGCAGCAGGACAGAGAAGGCTGAGCACCACGCAGAGGGAGGCCAGAGTGTCTGTCGATTCGTGGCATTGAAGAAGGATCTAGAAGACGGCACATGAGCCCCAGCCGTCTCCTGCACATACCTCATCCCTGCCTCAGCACCCCTCACAGGCAGCGCCGGCATGACAGGGAGACAGAAGCAAATAATCCCCAAGGAGACAGACAGGAAGATCACCCATTCAGTACGCACCGAGGGAGAAGCTTCGTGTTCCCAGGGCTGAAGCTAACTTTTTATGAAAAATTACAGCTTACCTACGCAAAGGAGACTGCAGACATCCTCTAGGCTAAGTAACTTCACTGCTCTGTGAGATAACTAAGAGGAAAAAACAGGAAGGGCCCCTGCAACAGCTTCCTCCCCGCCACATGGCTAAAGGACACTGCTCGGTAGGAAAGTGTGGCCGATACCTAGCCGGAAGAAGGACAGCGGCGTCACGCTGTTAGAGGGGCGAGGCCACCGATGCCCAGGCAGGAGGGAGAGAGAGGCACAGAGCTTCCCTTCGTGCCAGCAGCCACCAGAAAAGCCTCCGCCAGGGCCTGGAGTCACAACTAACACCTCTCCTTCCCAGGAAGAGATCTCTCCCAGGCAAACAGGGCATGCCAGAGAGCACGATCTGGCCACCTCTGCTGGCTCCTGAAGAGGTTGGGTCTGAGTCTCCTCTCATCAAAGGCAGCTCGCAGAGCCACCAGAGACTCCAGAGGCCCTCGGCTTCTCTGAATGACCAGCAGGAATTACGCCAGAGGACTTGTCTGGGCTGGGCCATTTTCCTGCCCTCGCTGTCCTCTGTAGGCCTGGCCATCGCATTTCTGTTACGTACAGATGACCTAGTCTAAGGTCTTTCAGCTACAGGAGCCTCAAGACCGGCACTAAAAGCTCAGGCCGGGGGCAGAACCCACTCGGGCGCGCCGCCCTGAGGGGAGGGAGGAGGGGCAGCAGGCTCTGCAGATGGCAGCTCCCTGCACCAGGCCCTCCTGAGCTGACAGCCGCCACAGGCCAGTGCAGCGCTTGGGGACGCTGCTCTGAGGGGCACAACCTCTCAGGCACAAAGTAATGCCACGGCCCCCAGAACCCAAGGGCAGAAACAACTGGCCATCAGCTAAGGCATTCCTCCACAACTTATCCCAATTTTTTTTCTTTTTTTTTTGATAAATTCTGCTTGCTTGGGCCACCGTTAAAAGCAAAACATATCTACCTCTTGCCTCGCCAGCGAACAGTTGCGAGGGAATGTCTCAGCAGCCCTGCTGCCCAACGGAAATACAACAGGAGACACGCTGAAAAGCGCAAGTGCCTGCGCGCCCCACGGAAACCCAAAGCAGGTGAAAAGCACTGCGCAATGTTTTTATTTTAAGCTAGCAGGCCCAAATGTTGTTGTCAAAGCCTAGCCATCTAAGGAGCGATCGCATATCCTGCGTTTATGAGCTGGGTGGTCTCTCCCAGACTTCGCCTCTAAGCTTCAAGCTGAGTTGAAGCAGAGCCCACCTGGGTGAGAAAGCACCGCGTTTCCTGGACTCCGCGATGCGGTTGGGCCACCCAGGGCCGCAGAGGGAAGCCCAGCAGATCTCGCGAGAAGACCCGAGCTCGTCCGCCCGCATCCTGAGACCAGCGCGTCTGAGGAAAACAGGCCAAGATGAAGAAACCTTCCTGCGCTCGGGCGCTGTCCACGTTTTCATCTCCAAACCGAGCAGTGGAAGGAAACTGCCCTGACCCGTCTGCATGGAGTCTGGGGCCGCAGGCCTTCTCCTCAGTCTTGTGCTCCTGGTTCCACCTACATGTGATTCCTTCACTCCTGGGAGAAACTGGGACCATAGTTCTCTGCAGCGGAAGTCCCAAGGTGGACAGCAAGGGAAATAGGCCATCGACTCCAGAGCAAGGGGTGAAGGACACTTGGCCCCGCGATGCCCCTCAGACACCCAGGCCGGGGCTCCTGCTTCCGTCCTACGAGCTGGGTGTTGCTGAGCCTCTGCTCCCTCACTTCTGGGGTGGGGACAGTCGCTGCCCCTGGCTTGGCAGACTCCTTGATCCTAGGACAGCGCCCGGGGAGCGAACACCGTCCGCAACAGCGTTGGACAGCGTCCCTGCGAGAGCTCACAGAGGGCCTGGCAGCAGGCGGGCACCACGGTGGAGCGAGTGAGCTGGCCCCCTCCCCTGGGCACAGAGCTCCGAGAGCACCAGAAATCTGGGGGAGCAAGGGCGAGGATACACCTTGCTGAGGTGAGGGTGTTCGCTCCCCAAGAGCCGTGTTGGCACCGAGGAGCCCGCCAAGCAAGGGACGATACTCTCATGCCGCGTTTTAAAATTCAGGGCTGAAGTGTAGACAGTGAGCTAAATATCAAAACTCTTCAATAAAAACAAGGTCCGCATATGCCTGCCTCGCTTTCTTTTGCCCCAGGGCTGCAGCACAGTGCTGGAGGACGCTGTGGATACTGTGTCTTTTTAAATTAATTTAATTGATTGAAACTCTGTGTGTTTCATTTTTCTGCCTGGAGGGTGGGAAGAGAGCCTCTACCCCGGGTCCTGGCCCTGACAGGAAGCCAGGCAGCACTCAGTCACCCAGAAATGGGGTCACCCAGGGCGTGACCAAGGATGCCAGGGTCCCAGGATGTGTGTCCACCGGGAGCTGCTAGGGTCACCACGCGTGTGTTGTGTCTCACACTAAGTGCAACCCCGAGGCACAGCCACCACTCAGCCCCCAGGTGCAGACGCAGGCCCCAGGCACAGACCGTCCAGTGCAGGCCCTGTGCCTTGTCATTTTGAATTTTATTTCCCCTCTTCTTCCCACGGGACCCTTCTGAAGGGAGCAGCCCCCCTTCGCCTCTCTCTCTTTTGTTAAAAGCAGCAGACATCAGATGCTGCAGGAGCTGAGCCTCTCCAGATAAAGCTGATTTAAATGGCAAATAAATACAGTGTGTGGGAGTGATCGAAATCCACACGGCGCCAGCCCAGCCCAAGCCCGGATGACTTCAGAGCACGAGCAGAATTGCCAACGACCTGGCGGTGAGGAAGGAGGGCAGGAAAGGCAGGAATGGAGCCCTCCAGTGGCCTGGCACTGCTGGGTGCAAAGATAGCTCGCCCTGCTGACCGGAGCTGGCTCTGCCCACCAGCAGGATGGTGGCTGGCTGTGTGCCGTCTCAGGCGCAGGACAGGGCCACAGCCCCCTCTGGTCAGGTGTGGGCCAAGAGCTGCCACATGCACGGCCTTGCTGGGGGTCACAGGTGCTGCGCGCCCAGATTGGTGCCCTTCCAGCTCACCTCTGAAGTCATGTCTACAGGCTCCCCTCCACAGATGTGGAAGGAGCTCCACTTCTGAGACAAAAGGGAAATGCAGGAGCCCAGAAGCATCCAAGGGTGACCCTCTGCTTGACCGCCCGCCTGCCTGCAGATCTGGTCCAGGCTTTCCTTGCCCCTGGGCGTGACCAAGTGTGACCTTCTGTCCTCCGATGACGCAGGGCCTTGGTGAGTGTGGGCCTGCATTCTCGCTGCTGCCTCCTGCTCAGGCTCTGGTGTCCCCACAAGCACTCACACAGAAGAACATGTGCGTGATTCTGGTGGCCCTGCCGAGGCCCGGGCTTCGAACCCAGGCTGAGCTGGTGCTCACCCTCTTCCACCACTGACAGAGTCAGCAGCCGTGCACAGGTGCCAGGATCAGGCAGCTTGGTCCTCTTGAGAAGGTTCCTCCCAGTGTCTCAGGCAGGCAGCAAAGCAGTGGACTTCATAGCTGAGGTGATTAAACTCCAAGGTGGTAAGAGAGGTCCACTCCCAAGAGGCTGCACTTCAGGGATGACGACAGGTTTGTGCAATGCTTTCTTTATCACAAACCTTCGTGAAGCCTCGGGGTCTTCATGAACCTATATTTCCACTCCCATTTAACTATGCGCAACAACACAGCTCTGGAACAAAGGGTGGCGGACACGTGGAATCCAGGCACAGAGGCAGTCATGTGAGAGGGGGAGGTGACATTTTAACCTAAGTCTCAGAGAATTAGCAGTGAAATTAGAAAATTAGGGAGACACCGCCCACCCGGGCCACTCTCCTTCCTGGGTCATGCTTTGCATTTCCACTCAGGTTGCCCTGCAATGAGGGAGGGCAACAGAGAAGAGGAGGAGGGAATCGGGGAGGGCAGGAGGGAGGGAGGGAGGGAGGACGTGGAGGGAGGGCAGGAGGGAGGGAAGGAGGGAAGGAGGGAGGGAGAGATCTGTGGGAAAATAGGTTTTGGAAACTGTACACGAGATGCCCTTCTGGAAAACCGGGCTTAGTGGAATATAACTTCTAAACAGCCAAAGTCTACTCCAAGGCATTTTCCAACTTTACACTGACAACAGCTGTACATCGAGGCTGGCATTTGCCCACAGAGAGTTTCCAACAGGACCCTAAGGGTATTTTGCACAAAAAGCAAACTATACCAGATTGAAAGCCTTTTATTCAAAATTCTTAGAACCAGAAGTGTTTTGGATTCCAGTTTTTCTCCAGTTTTGCAGTACCTGCATGCACATAATGAGATATCTTGAGGATAGGACCCAAGTCTACGTGCAAAATCCATTTACTAGTCACGCATGTACCTTACTGGTAATTTACATAACAGTTTTGGAGCAGCTGCACTGCGACCATGACCCAAGCCACCAGGTCAGCTACAGAACCCTCCACCAGCTCCGTCTTGCTGATGCTCAAAGTCTTGGATTTTGTAGCATGTTGGATGCTGGATACACAGATTAGGGACCTTACCCTATATACAGAAAACTCCCTTTTCGCATGCAACAATTACTTCTTCACGGTTTTAATGCTCTCCCCTGAGCCCTAGCTTCCTCAGCCACACAGCGAGGACAGTCTGGCTCATCCTCCTGAAGTGATGGGGATAAGGCGGGACAACTCGGCCCAAGGGCTCAGCGCCTTGAGCGGCAGCCGTCCATCCTCACCAGAGCCCGCTGCCACTTCTACTGCTGCTGCTTTTGTGAATTTCTACCATTAAAAAAAAAAAAAAAACAAATGCTATCCTCCCTGTGGGTGGTCCTGTCCCCAAGAGACCGGCCCATTCCGCACCTCCTGCCCCCCTCCCACTCCAGACTGAGCCGCGCCTTCTTTCCCACCCAGTCCCAAACCTCTATTCTCTCCTTCCAGCCCTCAGAAGCCTCCAGGGGGACTTTGGAAACAGAAGACAAGAAACAGGAAGGCAATTGAGCAGGAGAAGCTGGGAGAAGAGGATCCGGAAGGAGCCCCTGCTGGTGCCCACAGAGGAACAGACCGAGCTTGCAGGCTCAGAAGGAGCACGCTCCCCGTTTTGCTCAGTGACACATTCCTTTCACTGGAGCTTTGACTTGTGACTAAATAATTATCTGTTTAAAAATTGTTCCTGGGCAGAGTTTCAACAATACAAGTCAATAACGATCTGATTTGAGTAAAATTACCAACTCCACTACAGAGGCACAGATTTCCTTCCCACAAGGCAGGTGACAAAGTAAGTCCTTTCACCTGAATCCAGGAAGGAGGACGACTCAGTGACTTAGCGCTCTGCTCCTGTTTGCTAAGCAGCCCATTCTGCCGCTCAGTCTTCTCAGGCACGTTTTCCTTTCAGATGCTAACATGCATTAGGGGCTGTGATTGGGACAAGTGCCGCTGTTCCTGTTCTCCTCTGGGTTGTTGATGATTACTAAATAGGTTTGGAGGCACCCGTTTCCCTACCTTCTCAAACCACTGAGCAGGAATCAAACACACAGATTTCCAGAGTCCTCTGTGCAAACCCAGGCAAACCTTCCTGCTGAGCTAGAGGCCAGAACAGATACCAAGGCGATTATAATGTTAAGACACACAAAAGCCAAACAGATATCCAATGCTGCCAACATTCTCAAGACAGAAAAATTATCTTGCCAAGGAAAGCCAAAAGAAAGTCTTTACAAGGTAGCAATTTGTAAGCTGAGAATGCCAATCAACTTCCATCAGCCTGAGCATACATGTATGTGGCCACAAAACACCACACTGGTCAGATGTTAGGGTTCCTCTTGAAACCGCACAAGCAAAACTATCACGCATGGGGGCTGAGAGTGGATGGCCAGGGAGCCAGGCAGCCGTACATGTGGTGCAGGAGGAGAGCAAGAACACTTCCAGGAGTGGGGCCTAAAAGACTCTCAGCTGAGGGAGTGTGGAGGGACAGCAGGACTGGTGCATGGTGGGAGGGGAGCTGGCGTGTTTTGGCCTAGAAGGTCACTACTTTAGAATCAATCGCACATGCTATGCTTGTCCTGGGATCACTGCCTCTCTTTCCAAACACACTCACAGCTGGGCCCAAGGAGGACAGCGCTTTGGGGCCGTGACAGCAAGCCATTTGGCACAAGCAGAGATTGGGTGTGGTGCTAGGGTTCGTGCCACGGGTAATGTTCTTGGGCATGGAAAAGAGGCCCACGGATGTGGACCTGCAAGGCCAACGTGAGGCTCACACAGAGCCACGCATGCCGTGGAACAGTGAAGCACCTGGTGAAGCACAGTTGCCCTTGCACCATCAGTGAGGGGCCCTCCGGCCTGGAGTATTAGGCGAAGAGCTCCAAGGCCCACTCAAAGGGCTGTGAGCTCTACAGGCTGTCTATTCCATCCATGGAGGCGCTAGTATTTGTTAAATATTTTGATATTCATGTGACCACAAGATGACTGAAGTCCCTGTTTTGTATCCCATCTTTCCTCAAGAGGAACAAGAGGATACACTTGCCAGCTGGGATCTTTGAGGGACAAATGTTGCTTTCTGAAAACCCAGACCAAGGAGATAAATGCCTCACCCTTCCAGGACAGGCCAGGAAGGCCAGTGCGCGGTGCCTGCCCTGGCGGCCACTGCTGTCCGATGCACGTAGCTGCAGGAGTGATGCCTGTGAGACCCACAGACACCAGCCCCTCAAGCATGGGAATGGGGACGGGAACACGAGCCTCTTCCTCCCACTCCTGGACCTAGCCAAGTCCCTGGCCAGGGGGCCTGTTGGTGTGGAAGCTTAAAACAAAGCCAGCTGGGACCTGCCGCCTGCTAGTCTTGAAGGGCAAAGGTTCCACTGAGTGCTGAGTCCGATGCTCAGTTCTTGTGTTATCCAGAAGGCCTCTGCAGTTCGAATGTCGTCCCGCAACACAGGTGCACCTGTAAGGCCGTGCTCAGCACCTCGGCCTGAGCCCACACCGTGTACTCCTCCACTTCCGCTCTCCCAAGGGGAATACTGCGGCACGGCACCTCTGTTCAGGCACGCTGTTGATTGTGAACTATTTGGTCTGCAAACAGAAGCATTTGGCAAAAGTGTGTTTTTGTTCACAAAGCCTGCAACAGGTAGTAGTTATGGCCACAGTCATCTTTTTGTATGCACACAAGCACAGCCATTTTCCCCAGAGTTGTGCCGCAAGTTGAGCTCATGAGCCGAGATGCCCCTGTATCTGGGGGCCTTGGGGCCACGTGTATTAACTTAGTAAAGAAGAAGCTGTTGCCTTTGCGACTCAGCCCTGTGACAGCAAGAATGGGCGCAGCTGAAGACGCCTACTTTCTGTATTGAGAAGCAGGCCCTCTGATGAATTCCCTGAGCACCTTTACAAGCACCACTATGGCTGCCTCTGTGTCCAGAACTGACTCCAAGTAGTACTGACCTTGAAAGATCGTATTGGGAGGGGCATAGAAGCTGCCCGGTGCCAGATCAGGTGGACGAGGTGGGAGAGGACACCCGGCAACCCTTCTCTGAGCCTCCCTTCCTTGCCCCGGCCAGCTCTCAGCAACAGCACTCATTGCTTTTTTAAAATTTTTTTATTTTAGGGCAGAGTCTATAGTGTATTCAGGGTTTTGCTACTAGATTGGACCCCTAGGGATCTGCCTGCTTACAGCCTCACAAGAGCTGGGATTATAGGCACGCGCCACCATGCCCAGTCTCAATTTTGCCATCTCAGTGGGCCCCAGGGGCAGGACCAGCACAGCAAGCCCGGGAATTGAACCCCGGCCCCCTGTGCCTGCTTGCAGGTACTTTAATCTGCCGAGCTATTTGGCCAGCCCTTACTCATTGTGTTTTTTAATCATGATTTGTAAAGACACTCACAAAGGAGGACTGCCGGACCTGCTTTGGAAAGCGCCGAGAACAACCGGAGGAGTGTGTCTGAAGCAGGGAGGGGACGTTAAGAAGGGCAAGTCCATGCATCTTGCGCTATAATAATGTTTTAAAATGGAAGCCTCACCACATATTTGATCACCCCTTATTCTTCTGTAAAATGAATGATCTAATGAAAACATCCTCCAATGCTCTCTGCCTCTGCTCCCTGTGTCTGCTACCTGGTGCTCCTGTAATTACAGCATCGCCGATACAGAACGCTGTTCACAGATGCTGATAAATAACTCTCCTCCTCCTCCTCCTCTTCCTCCTCCTCCTCCTGCTCCTCCTCCTGCTCTTCCTCGTGGCTCTTAGTCAGCTGCCAAGGGAAAAACAGACTATTCAGCTGCCAGCACCAACTGATCGGAATGGAAGTGGGAACAGCTAAGGGGCCGGGGTGGATGCCACGGTGTGTGGGCTAGCTCTCGTGTAAGACGAACGGTGTCAGTGTGTGCGTGTGCTGCTTCTCCACAACGCTCTCGGTATTCTGGGTAAACAGCAGTGCTGGCACGCTGCAGTAAGTAAGTCGGTTTTCAGTTGCAGTGTGTGCTTGCCAGCACTGAGCTAGACTGTCCCCTGGTGTCAGGTAGCCCCAGCTGTAAGGCAGGCTGGGGGCCCTGGAGCTCCTTGGTGGGAGCAGGAGAGAGCACAGGGAAGTATCCCGCTTGGAGGAGACCTCAGACGCTTTTCCTTGTGGCGTCCAGTGGCACTGACTTGCCGTCTCTCGGGAAGACCGCACAGGCCTCAGCATAGCCGAGGAGCGAGGCGCCACAACGCAGGGACACGAGCTCTGGCCCGACCTTCTGTGCAAACTGCTTCCTGAGAGGGGCCTTGGGCAGGCTGCGAGGGTCGGCTCGCTCGTAGTGTGGATGGAAGGACCACTAACTGAGGCTGTCAGCACCACTCGTGAGCCTCACCCTCATCACACGCAGGAGGCCTCCCCAGGAGCAGGGCCATCTCCCCACGTCACAGACCCAAAAGCACGGTGCCTTTCCTGAAGCCCCGTAAGAACTGAGCAGCGGCGTGCGCAGCTGGAACCCAGATCTATTCCAACTGAGCCATGATCTTTTAAGAACAGTGAGCGGAAATGAAAGAAACAGACACACAAGAGAAAGCAGGAGAAGCTGAGGGTGTTTTGTGGAGGGCCTTCAACCTGCTCAGAGCCGAGCTGCGTCTCTAAGCAGCTTCCGAGCACTGCAGCCAGGCTCTCTCCTCTCTACCTCTCCGAAGCAATTCAGGCCTTATTTTCCAAGGTCAGGGAAGGTCCAGTTTCCTCACCCAATATGGTGGATTCATAGAACCAGCCAGATCAGAGGAACCGCCGCCAGAATCCCACAAAGACCCAAGGTCTGCATGGCGCAGCACGAGCGGGGCTGCCCGTCAGTCTCTGCCGCTCCGGTCCCCTCCCTGGCCCTCTCGGTCGTTCCGGCTGGGACTCCAAGTAGTGATGCCTCACCCCTGGGAGCGCTGGAACTCTCTCACGATGAGGTGGCCACATAAATGTCTGCATACGGATTCTCCGTGGGGGGCTGCGTGCCTACGCACATAATTTATACCGCTGGAGCGTGAATGCTGTCGGCAGCAGCAGTACCAACCACTTCATAGCTGCGTCACGGTGCACGGGGCACGCTGTGAAATCCTCGAGGCCTCACTTCACTCGCTGCCGCTGCCGCCACATAGGGGTCACAGTCCAGTGGGAGAGCGCGCCCCATCCCCCACCCAAGGGGCACTGGTAGGAAGGCAGTGACAGCTGCCACCTGGAGCGCTGAACAGCTGCAGAGCACGCATCCCCGAGAGCAGGCCCAGGAGGGCCTGAGCATCTGCCTCGCCCAAATCCCCACCATGCACCTTCTGGTCACTGTGCCCGGTCTGCACAGCCTGTCCTTCAGTAGGTGGCACAGGTGCGCAGAGCCCGCAGGCGGCTTGCCTCCACTCACGCTGCTGCGCTGGCCCTGAGCCCTTGCTCGGGAACCATCTGAAGCCCTGGGCTGTCACTGCCCTGTATAGTTACTAGAGAAACAACGCCTCCTTCCTCTGTTTCCACATGATTGTTTGTGGCACTTACAAGCAGCCTCAATGAGTACACAGGTTTTATTTCCCTCCAGACTTTTGATAACATTGTCCTGCCATGAGCTGAAAATTCGGTTGACATTCTTAAGGGCATGGCAGCTGGTAGCCATAATTCCTCCGAGGCATCAGATATACCTGGAAAATAAAAATTTAAAGCCAGAAGTCCAAGTCTTTCCCTGTGGAAAAGTTGACCACGAGAACACGCAGTTTCCTCCAGGTCTGGTGGGTCGGTTACCCCCTGCAGTACTGGTGCCCCACGTGAGATCTTTATGGCTTTTGTTTCCTATGGCTGTGTGGGTGCGGACAAGCTGGGCCAGGTTCCCCGCTGGTCAGGAGTGACCGAAGCAGGCCAAAGCCCGAGCTCCTCCGAACCACTGGATGTCCCATTTGGGGCCTTTCCTACCAAACAGCTCGTAGCCACGCCTGCTGCAGTGGGGTGGGGTGGAGGCGTAAGAGCAGCAGCACGCCTGCATGGCCCCAGCCTGACCGTACCAGGGCTGTCACATCCTGCTGGCCCTGTGGCTGGGCTTGCAGTGGGAGCATAAGGGCACTGGGGCAGCAGGAACCTAAGAGGGAAAGAGGAATCGGTTGGCTGGTGTCCCCCAGAGCCACACTGGGGACAGGAAGGAGCTCAGTGGTGCAGTGTGTGCTGTGCCCTGGGGAGCCCTGAACTTGAACCTGGCCCTGGTCCTCCTCATTCTTAAAGACCAGAACCAGATGTTCCAAACCCACGTCAGCCTTGAGCAAGATTCCTGTCCTCTTCTGAGGGAAGAGCCCATCTTGGAACGGGCAGTTTAAATGGCCTGAGATGCACGTCTGAAGCACCTCAGTGGTGTTTGCCTGGCTGTCCATGAGCCAGCTGGAAGAACAGCTTGTAACTTGGGATGGTACCAAAAGCTGGGCAGGAGTCGCCAACAAATGGAACCAGCGAAGCACCCCTGAGCAGAAGCTGAGTGCTCCCAGCGGAGCTGGAGGAGAGCTGCTTCAGGAGAGCTGCCCGAGGCCTAGGAGTCATGCAGAGCAGACAGCAACGTCATTGTGGACCTTCACTCGGAATTACTAGGCTGAACGCTAGCTTGCATCAGCAGTAGAATAAACCCACAGGATGCAAGAACACTACTTTACGTGTGGAAAAATCCATAAACAGCTGGGCTGAGAACCCTCAAACAAAGGAAGGAAGACAGGACTGGAACCCAGTCCCACCGGCCGTGCACGCTATGCCTGTGCGCGGCGCTGCTCCTCTCTTCATGTGGAGCACCCCCCGTGGACCGTTCTCACTGCCCCCCTTACACGCAAGTAACACCGTCACGCAGGGTCCCTGACTCCAGCTTACGGCTTCATGCTTTTGCACATTGACTAGGATAGTTAGGGAGCAGCTAGGGCAAGCCCGAAGACGCCAGTCTGACCCGGACCTACAGATCCATGAGGATAAATCATCTAAGGAGGAGATCTGAGGCCCCAAGGAAAGGACTACAAGGGAAGAAGCGTAGCACTCTATGTCAGACAGCTCTGACTGCTTTCCTGTAAACGACGACTACTCGCTGAATGTATTCAAGATCATAAGTATGATGCGGATCGATGCCGAGGTACGCACCAACCCTTTAAAGAGCGGCCCCTTTTGTTCTCCATAGACCACGCATGTCTGCACAGGATGGAGTTGCTGCCGGACACGGCTATCGGACATGCCTGGAGCCACACACTAGGCACCAAGCTACTCTGTGTTTGTCCTGGTCACTTGCTGGTGTCTGGATGTGCCTGCACACACTTCTGTCTGAGGCAGCTGTCACCAGCAGGTAGTAAGTACCCTGTCTGCACCACAGCTGGCAACGGGGACCGCGTCCAGCTCTTCCAAGGACACTGCACAAGTGGTCGTAGGACCCAAGCTCTGGCCCTCTGCTGAGACCACAGGAGGCCAGAGGTTCGTGTCCCAGTGCCAGCTCTTCCCACATGACCTAGATACAGAGAGCCGGCCCCGGCCTCTGCGACCATGGGGCCTCTACGCCGCCGGGTCCCCTCCTCAGAGGCCCCATCCAGTCCCACAGGGGTACCTCGGTACCCTGGCCGTTGTCACCATCACTCACTCAGGCCTGGCACTAATGTCAGTCGGCAGTGGAGCCACAGCATGGCGCTTTTGGGGCCTGCATGTCAGCCCGAAGCGGAACTGAACTTTTGTATTCTCTGGGGACCACTGTGCAGTTTAAATTAGGCAATGTCTGAGAAGGTGTCCTCCAAAACAAGCAGCGAATATTGCTTCAAATATGCCCTAGGTCATCTTTTTAGCTACTAAATATGCACTTGGTGAAGCAAAGAAATTCCAAGGAGCAGTCCTTCATTCTCCTGCGTTTTGCTGCAAAGCTGCTCAAGAAACCAATCGGATAGAGATTTTAGCACAGGCTGGGGGATGGGGGGGGGCGGGGAAACAGAGCTTGAAGTTAACAAAAAAACGTAAAAATTTTCAGAGTGGGCATCGAAACAATACTGAGATTGCATCTTGCCCCAGCAAGCAGGGCTGCTATCATGAAAGCAACCAACAACAAACGCTGGAGGGGCTGTGGGGAAAAGGAGCCGCTCTCCAGCCGGTGCGGGTGCAGCCTGGCCCGCCACTACGGAAATCGGCGTGGAGATGCCTAAAAGCTAAATTCCCATTCGACCCAGCTATCTCCCTTCTGGGTCTTTTTCCAGCAGAATTGAAAACATTATACCATAGCGATATATGTGTGCCGGTGTGTATAGAGGCACAAGTTGTCATACCTAAATCTTGGAAACAGCCTGAATGCCCGTCAACTGAGGAATGGATGAAAAAAAAAAAAAAAAAGTGTGCTATTTTTATACAATGGACTATGACTCAGTTATAAAGAAGGATAAAGTTGAGACTTCCATAGTAAGTGGACGCGACTTGAAGCCCTACTCATATGTGAAATAAGTCGGCCTCACATGCGTAAGCATGCTCTTACCTCCCTACATAAGAAGCTGAAAAAGTACACAAGAGCTCAGATGTGCAATGGATACTGGGAAGTGGGAAGAAACTTCAAAAGGAAAGAGAGACTGGGAAGGGGAAAGGAGAAGAAAAGGAAGGGAAAAGAAAAAGGAAATGTCTGCATACACATCACACACACACACACGCATGAACGCACGCACACGCACACACACACGCACACACACACACACGTGCGAACACACGCGCGAACACACGCACACCCATGGAAGTACACAATAGTTAAGAGAGCTACACTATTAATTTCTATCAATTCACGGAAAGGAAAAGTTTGGGCTTCTTTTTCATATCTATATCTTATAATCTCAGCAAGTACTTTGAGGATAACAATAAGCAACGTACTAACCATTTTTACTCTCCTATCTTGACTTGAAATTTTGTATCATTGTTTTTAGTGGGCTTTTTCTTTCTCTCTCTAAAATAAAAAACAAGTCATAAGCTATGTTGTATGGCCAGTGTGCATCTGAGAAGCACCCAGTAAGAACCGTGCTCCCCGCACGGACGGCCAGGCACGGTGGCGCTTCTCAGTGGCGTCAGCAGTACCGAGGCCTTCACCGCTTGCTGTGCTGTACTGACAGCCCTAAGGGTGGCGTGGCACCCCGGGACGTGGAGGGAGGCCTTCTACCACCGAGTCTCTGACAGAAACCACCACAAGAGGTTGAGACAGAGGCGGAGATACAGACAGACACGGAGCTGATAAGCAATCAGCTCGATTAGGGAGACTGGCAAACCCAAAACCTGAAGCATAAACTGTGATTAGGAGGCCCAGGCAGAACTGACGGAGCCATTCAGGCCAGGGGAGCCAGTACTGAGGCCAATCTGGGAAGGCTCTTGGCCGGGGAGCTGTCTACTCCTGGTGCAGTTTCCCCTGGCCTAGGTCAGGCCCCCTCACGGGTGGAAATTGTCTGCCTCACTGACGTCCAGACTTACATGTCCACCTCACCCACAACCCCCCTCGTAGAAACACCCAGAGGAACTCTGGCCACATAGCTGGGCCCTGCAGGCTCAGCCAGGGTGACACGCAGTTAGGCGTCACAGCAGCCCATGTCCAGACCCTCTGTGACAGCCACTGGATCTCAGCTGGCACCAGGGTTCCCATGCTCCCTCTGGCAAGAAAAAGCACAAGAGCCTTAAGAATTCTGCAGATTTTACAAAAATGGATTTTTTTCTAGTGCTCAGAGAACTCCCCACAAAGAGGGTGTGGGGTCGTGAGGAACAGAGGAAAACCGCCTGGAGAAGAAGCCATTAGCAATGTTGTCAGGAGCTGCCTCTGACAGAACCACACCCTGGCCAGGCATGGTTGTCCTGCAGGGAGGGTCCGCCTGGAACAGAGTGCCTGCGTGTGCACGGTCCTGGTCTGTGCTTTCCCAAGGACATGTGCCTTCTCTAATTGCCTTCTCCCCATCTTGGAGCCCGCAGAGCCCCAGGCAAGCCCTCAGTCCCGATCGGAACCCCTGCAGCTCCTTCACAGATTCCAGGGCCATCCTGACGCTAACGCTTCCCCAGGTCTTCCCAGCCCAGATCTTCCTGTCCACACTGCAATTTCATATGGTACAGCTTAATATAGCAACCAATGAAAAGCCGCTTGCCCAAACCGATTTTCTGAAGGAAATCAAGAGACAGAGGAGTGAGGAGGGAGAGGAGGGAGGGCAGGAGAAGGGCAGGTAAACAGCCAGAGCGAGCTGTGCACCCCAGCACCCCCCTCGCCCCCCACCCCCGGGGGGAGCACACCCCTGTACTGCAGGCAACTTAAAACATAAAATGCCACCTTCTGGTCATGTGATTTGAAATCCCACTGAACCCTTAAATAATTACCCACAGCCATTTGTAACCCACAAAGACCCGTTCAGAGGCCACCAAGGGCCACAGGCTATAACCTAAGAGGCACTCCCCCACTTCTGCCTGGGGCCAGGGTGGAGCCCTAAGAGCAAATCTGGAAAGGTTGGTTACAGGCGCTCTTTCAGACAGCTGGCTGGCACCTCCAGCCAGGGACAAAGCTTCCATCTAAGCGGGTTGGGCGTCACCAAAAGCTATTTTCTCTGGAGGAGTGGTTTTGGGGACAGCCAAGTCAGCCATTAACTCGCAAACACTGGCCTGGACTCCTTGTAGGCCACGCCAATACCTGTGCCCCACCCCCACCCCTGTGTGTGTGACACACCTGGCTTTAGACTTCTGACTTGCCTTTTCTTTTTTGGCGGGACTGGGGTTCAAACTCATGACCTTGCACTTGCCAGGCAGGCACTTGTGCCATGGAGCCATCTCCCCAGCCCCTGCTGACCCCTGCTTTTGCCCAATCCTAGAGGCAGCGGGACCCTTAAGGCTATTTCGTTTAGTGCCTCCATTTCAAGGCCCAGCGGGGCCTGGAATGTACTCCCAGCGACCCTTCGCCCCGTGGTCCGTCGCCCACCTATAGACGTTGATCACTAGCGTAGCCACCGTGCAGGGGGCTCGAGCCTATAAACCTAAATACTGTGGCAGGCAGACTCAGCAGAGTGCTGGGAGGAAGAGAGAGAGAGAGACAGAGACAGAGACAGACAGACAGACAGACAGACAGACAGACAGACAGACAAGCAATGATGTTCAGCATTAATGCTCTTCTCTGGGCTCATGCTCTGGGCAGGGGCTGAGGAGGGCCAGCCTGCCTGGGTCGCCTTCTGGCGCTGCCTTCTGCTACACTTGATGGTTCCAACAATCTGAAAGTAGCTTTCTTCCTTCCCAAACTTCACAAACTAGATCCAGCAGCAGGAACATGAGCGGAGGGAACTCAGCCCTTCCAGAACAGAATGGCCTCTCCTGCAGACAAAAGATGGTTTGTGGGGCAGCAAGAGATTGTCACTTCACAAAGAGACCAGGCTAATTAAAGGAACATTCCTATGGTTGGGTTCTTCAATTAAATAGGCATCCAGCAAATGAAGCCTTGCCACGCGCAACACTGCCCTCTGCTGTGGGTTTTCATTAGTGCAGCACGTGTGGGTCTGCAGGAGTTCTGTGCCAAGCAGACCTAGTGGAGGCCCCTGGCCAGTCCTTCGACTCCCAAAGTGGAAAAATAGCCTCGTACATCACAATCAAACAAAGGCATCTAGAGGAGCATCAGAGACTGAGCGCGTGTTCCCGCAAGCTGATACAGCCGCACCCCCAGGGCCCCACCCCAGGACCAGCGAAGGGCTTAAAGCAAGAAGAGGCTCCTTAACTTCGCAAGCGTCCTTATGTTTGGGCACAGCGGAGTATTGCACAGCGCCAAAGGGCCAGGCCTAAGGCATCAGCAAACAGCAGATGAAAGTGTCATGCTCCTCCTTTCCTAAGAAAATCACTTAGAAAATTTTGTGAAAGTCATGGTGCTGATCTGATGTCGCCTACGGCATCATTAGAAGGCAAGGGCTGCAAACTGACCCAAGGGGGAAAGAGCCAGGGGTCATGGCTGCCCAGTGACCGCGAGCCTGCACCTTGCTAGGAATCTCGGGTCTGGATGGTTCCTTTGGGTCGGGGAGAAAACTCAAGACCCATGCTCCAGAAAAGTTAGTCTACATGGCTGGTCCTCCACGTCGGGGATACAGAGGTCAGAAAAATACCCAACGTCTTTGAGGAGGTACCTGAGCTCTAGGTCATTTACTAAAAATCACTATTTACAGGCAACGTCTTTGGGTCCCTTTCTGTCCCTCTCTAGGACAGATGCTTTCTTCCCCCAGATAAGTACATTCTGCTCTTAAAAAACAACAGCAAAAGGACCAGGGAAATAGCTCAGTAGAATAAGCACTTGCTTGGCAAGTGCAAGGTCCTAAATTCAATCCCCAGTACTGCCAAAAGAAAAAAAAAAATCACTATTTAGTATCTCCATGATTACTTAAAAGAACAAATTGTTTAAAAAACAAATTTAAGGGCTGGCGAGATAGCTCAATAGTGTAAAGCACTGCTTAAGCAACAGCAGGGACTGCAGCTCAATCCCCAGCACCACATGCTGCGTGAGCCCCACAACCCAGGGCATGCTGAGCTGGTCATAACATAAGTAAATAAAGTTTTAAAAAGTACAATAAAACCAAATTTAAGACTCAAGAACAAACATCAGGAAAAAAGAATTGTTTTTTAAAAAGAGATCGAATTTAATTTGATACATGTCCCCAACTTAACCTTCATATTTTGACATGAATCAGTGGAGATCTATTCATTGAACGGCACTGTTGACTCAGTAGTGTTGGAGAAACGCTTCAGACATATTTTACTAGTGCATGATTGCAGTGCAGACTGACTGCGGCTCATGGTGGGGTGTCAGGGGCGCACAAAGCACATCTAAGGTCTTGCATCTTTCTCCTCTCCTTTCTCCTCGGCCCTCTATCTCTCTATCCCCTCCCCTTCTGCAAAAGTCGATCTCCCTGCTCCTATGATCCGTCTTTTATTTGTTCCTCTATTTTATTTACACTTTGGATTTCCCCTAGATGAGAAAGCATATGGTGCTGAGGCTTGTGTAGCTGCTTTATTTAGCAGTATGGTCTCAAGGTAAATCTATTTTCCTCCAAGTGACTCAAATGTTTCCTTCTCATTAGAAGTCGGAGGATGGAAAGCAATATTCCGTGTAATAGGAGCGCCGAAACAAGCAGGAGGAGCTCTCCTATTTTCAGATAAAGTGGGCTTCAAGACAAAACTGACCACCAGAGGCCAAGAAGGTCATGGCATGCTAGTGTAGGGAATACTCCAGCAGACAATAAGAGTTAGAGACTATGTGCCCCAAAGGCTGGCGCACCCCAACTTGCAAAGCAGACAGTATTGGACATAGGAGATCAGACAAACGTCAGCACAGTTACAGTGAGAAACCTTGATGCCCTACCTTCACAGCAGACAGATCAGCTAGACAAAACAAAAATCAACAAAGAAAGATCAGAGCCGAACCAAACCTCCGAGCGAATGAGCTGATCAGATGCCTGCAGAGTATCCCACCCAACAGCACGACACACGTTCTTCTTAGTAGTGCAGGGGACTTACTCCAAAATGCACCACACACTGGCTCACAAAGAGTGCCTAAGGAAATGCACAAAGATCAAAATAATCCTATGCATATTATCAGACCTTGGAGCAAGGAAACTAGAAATCAGGGGAAAAAGAAAGCACAGAAATTATCAAACTCAGGGAAATTAGGCAACGTTCTTTTGAATAATCCATCCGTCACAGAAAAAAATCTCAGAAAAGAAACTAGTTCCTAGGCTCAGACAATAACACCTGGTACCACACACCCAAGCTTATATGGTCCAATGAATCAGGGAAGGCTTTAGCTGCGAATGCCAATGTCAGAAGCCTGAATAGATGCCCTAAAGATGGACCTCAAGGCCCTTGAAACCCAAGGACAGCTCAAACCAAAGCTAGTAAAAAGAATGAAGCTATAAAGATCAGAGCAGAAATGAATGAAATTGTGACTAAAAAATACAAAGAATTAGTGAGTTAGATAAGCAAACCCTTAGCCAATTTTACAAAAGAAAGACCTAAAGCAAAATAATTAGAAATAAGAAAGGTAAAATCACAGCAGATGTTGCCAAAATGTAGATTGTTAGTAACAACTTCAAAAGCTGGCACTCCCACCCATTGGGTAATCCAGAAGAAACTGATTGCTTTCCTAAACACATGGGAATTATCAAAATTGAACCAAGAAGATATGAAACCCTGAATATTCCAATAAAGGATAATTAAATTAAAGCAATAAAAAAGAAAACATCTATCAACTAAGAAAGGCTCAGGACCTGATATATTCACTGCTGAATTCTGTAAGAATGCCAGAGAAGATCTAACAATGATATTCCTCGAATTCTTTAATCAAATCAAAAGAGGAGTGGTCCCATAATCATTCCTGCAAAAACATTTTTCATATCAAAAGTCAACTCCAGTATTTTCATTTTGGACAGAAAAAAGGCTCCACACAGCCTGAGGCATTGCACTTAGGGATTTTTGACCCTCTAGAGCAAGCAGAGCAAAAGGTCCTGGGAAGGAGGTGGCAGCCAGAGTTGTTGTCTGCTCTTCCTCTACAGGCCACCAGCCCACGGTACAGCCTTCCTTCCAGACTCTAGCCAGGAACTAGGGCTGGGCCTCTCCCCAAGTGCAGGGTCGGGGACTTGTTACGGAGGGGCCATCTCAGGCCTGTGACCTAGGCCACAGGATAGGGTGGACGGCTGTGGCACAAGGCGCACTGCAGTGTTTCTCTCCGCTGCATTCCCTGTCAGTTCCTGTAGGCTCCCAGCTGAGCAGTGAGGAAGCTGTGTGCTCCCTGGCTCATAGGCCAAGGGCTGCAGTGTTCCACGAGAGCAAAGAAAAGTGGGGAGGAGGAGCCGGCAGGGCCCCTTTTCTGTTGTTGGGGTCACTTCGCATTGGCAGATGTGTGCACTCTTCAGTTTATCTGCAGAGGGCCTTTCTGGAAGCCCTAAGCTTTCTAACCCTTCCTTGTAGTCGCTCCACATGTCCCATGGGCATCGCACCATCAGTGAGCATGGCACACAGCCTGAGGTTCCAGGGATCTTGTCAGAAAGTGGCACAAATCTCACTCTACAACTCAATATGAACTTTCAGGACTCGCACCCATCAGAGGTTGCAGAGGTGGACTGGGGCAGTGTCTGCTCCGCCTGGTTACAGCAAGTGCCCGCATGTCCTGGAGAGGAGGGTCGGCATGAACTCCTGCTGAGCACTCAGGCAGCCCCTGCGCAGGGCGAGAACCCCGAGTCTCAGAGCCGCGACTGCTTCTCTTCTTGGTCATCGTCACCCACCAGCTACTGGCAAGCAAGCTGCTCCTTCTGGATCCTCCTGGTCTCTGAACAGCTACTGTAGAAGGCAAAGGGAAACGCTCAAGGCAGCTCCCCTCGGGGTGCTGGCCTAGTACTGTGGTGCACAAAGCGGCTCCAGAATCTATCAAACCTGTCACAAGTGCCAGGTGACCCCTACTCCTGGGCAGAGCTCAGCAGCACTATTGAAGGGCAGGCAGCCCTCCTATGGAGGCTTAGGAATGGGGAGCCAGTAATTAAATAGAACAGGCTTACATATAAAGACCACTTGAACCTGAATAAGGGCGCACTTGCTGATAACGGGCCTACCAAAAATGGCGATGGAATCTGCCAAAGGAGGGGAAAACTTTCTAACTCTTCTGTTATCTCGGGCTGGGAAGATGAAGCTGGTGAAATGATACCCTGGGGCCCGAAAGGGTGAACGCAGGATTCAGCTCTGCCTTGCATGGGAGCCGAGAATGAGGAACCAGTGGCCAGCAGAGCTGGGCTGCCGCGTGGAGAATCCAGCTCAGCAAATCCACTCGGAAAGCCGAGACCCGCCATCAACACACAGCTTTTGTGCGGCTTGTAATCAAACCCGACTGCAGTTCACATACTGAAACATATTAAACACATGAGTCATCTTTCCAAAAAATGTTCAACTTTATTATTTTTGCATAGCGCTGAGCTGATGTTTGCAAGCCCTCCAACTGGGCACCAGTGGAGGGGGATCCCAAATACCTTTATAGCAGGGCTCTGGGGTCCGCGTGTAAGAGCTGGCCCCAGGACGATTGTCACAATTAGTTCCATGTGTGAGAAACGAGAGACACAATATATCTTTGCATTGTTCTGACAAGATTTCTTGGTGTTTTTTTTTTTTTTTTTTTTTTTTTTTTTTTTTTTTCATAGTCACATAGTTTTAAATAGAACTTTTGTATTCCTGCTGTGGGACTCATATTCCTAAAGATAAACTAACTGGAAACAAAATATGTAGGTACACTAAGTCTATCAAGACCCTGGTAACAAATAGCCTAGAATCAGAGGCTACATCTGAGCACAGACACAGGAGACGTTAGGCGAACGAAGTTAACACCAAGCCACAAATAGCACCTGTGCCTGAGGTAAGAGTACTGTGATTCAGTCGGGTTAACAGGCGTCAGGGAGAAGAAGGGAAACACTTCAGGCAATGAGAAGAGCTCCTTCATGTGAGAGAAGACTTGGGGGCCCTCCCTGCTGGAACAGACTCAAGAGTGGAAACCAGTGAGCAGTCATCTCGAGGTAGCTTGCAGGTACCGCCAGGCACAGGGCTGAAGATTTCACAGGCATAGCCCGCCCTCCGTGTGCCTAGGTTCTGCCGCCACAGAGTGAAGGATGAGGGAAACACCCCCGTACCAGACACGCACAGGCGTTCTTTCAGTCATTACACCCTAAACACAGAGTCAAGTGTTAGCATAGCACTTATGTGGGTTAGATTTTTTCCATAATCTAGAGATAATTGAAATCATACAGAGTAGGTTTTCTGCAAAGGAATCCACAGATTGTGGTACCCATGGGGTCCTGGACACATCTTCACTTTGTAAAATAAACATTATTAGGAACCTGACAGAGAAAGGGAAAGGAAGTCTCGGTGACTTTAGGATCTTGCTCACAAAACGGTGGTGGGAGTAGCAGAAACCAAGCCCAAGCCCACCTAAAATCAAAACCTCCCCCAAATAACATCGCAGAGGCCTCCACCTCTGAGCTCCCGGAGTCAGAGGCCTAGAGCCCCAAACCAAGTTCTGTGCAAGGAAAACCTTGGGAGGAGAAGGAGCCGCCCAGCACCCTCCCCAGCTGGGCTGTGCCACGCCCCTGCACTTCTCGTTGGCCTGGGGTTTGGACTGACAGAAGCACAAGCAACCCAAACCGTATGATACTGAAGCATTTAACAGCTCTAAGTTAGCCCTTAAGAACTGGGAACTTTCTACTTATTATGAGTAACTTTTACACAAATATTTAAAACCATATTTCTTTTCTAGTTTTCAGAGAATGGACAGGCCTTAGTTTTGCAAATCGCTGCAGGAGAAGCAGATGCCGGCCTCAACTGAGCCACCTTTTCCTAAGTACGTTTCCTGAGGAAAAGTACCCCCGCTCCCCCAGAGAGTCTTCTTGGCATGTTGCCAAGGGCTCTCCAGGTCAAAGACTCTGTGAGTCAAAAAAAAAAAGACTCCGTGAGTCAAAGAAAAGAGAGGCACTTCGTGGTGAAACTAAGAAATGTCTTCTACTTATCAAGAACTGAGCAACAGGGTCTGGGAAGACGGCAAGTCATATGTGGAGAAGTTCTTGATTGGCGCATACTAAAAACGTTTTTGGTGAGCTGAGTTATGCTCTGAAGGAAGCAGAGGTCATTGCTATTCAGACAAATGGCAGCAGCAAGAACGCATGTCAGAACACAAAGCAAAACAGATATGAGGCTGTCTGTAGAGTGAGTCTTCCAGGGTGGGCACCAGTGTCTGAGGGACCAACAGCTGGCGTGGCTCAGAGAGGCCCCAGTGGACCAAGGAGGTCAACTGCCCCATGCCTCCCCTTTGTAGAGCATTTTGAGAGAGCGATTTGGCTTCCGGGGAGGTCCTGTCCCTGCCTCATGATGCGATGACATCCGCACACCTCAGGGAACAGCGAAGCTGCCTCCTCCCACAGGGAGAGCACCCGGGGCCTTCTCTCCAGGCAGCCTCACAGAGGTAAACAAAGGGCAACACCACCGTTCACGGGCCCTGCAGCGGGCGTGCTGCCCTAACGGCCATCTCACTTAAGTCTTACACATGGGCTTCAGTCAGGCACATGGCCTCGACTGGGCAGCCTGGAAGGCCAGCCCAAGCTCTGGCCTCAGTGGGAAGCTCTTACGTGCCAGGACAGCGGTTCTGACTGACTTCCAGGTCCCCAGCTGGACAAGAACATAAACCCAAGACCACAGAACAGAAGATGAAGTCCAGCTCAACAATAGCTGTGCATGCTTTTTATACAGTGAGTTCCGGAGGCAGGAGGATGCCGCCCCTAGGATGAGGATGTTGCACGAAGGAAATCCTCTCCGCTTTGTATCAGGAACAGACATCTTGGAGAAGGAGCCCTGCTATCTGGTGGCCCAGGAAGTGCTGCATACCTAAGTTGCCAGCAGCTGGTTTAACTTACACAATACGTTTCTCAACACAGTTCCCAAACATTTTGGAAAGCAGAACGCACACAATGGACTTGCCTAAACTTCCTGTTTCCTTCCTCTAGTTTTCTCCTGAGCTTCCCAGCAGGCTGGCCAAAGTCCAGAGGCAAACACTCACATATTCCTGTCTCCTTATTACCTTCCACAGCAGTCAATCCTACTTCATAGTCGTGCTTACATTTCATTAAAATCTGTTCATGAAGACACTATTTTTGTCCTGTGTCCATCTCTAAAAGGGGACCAGAAATTCATTAAAAAAAAAAAAAAAAGAAGAAGAAGAAAGAGGGGTTCTGGTTTTGATGACAGAAATATCCCAGTGGGGAATTATATGTTTTGGGAAGAACTGCGAGCACATCTCTGAGAGGACTAGAAGATGGCTCAGTACTAAGGGCAAAACAGGAGGGAACGTGATAAAACCCTGTGTTAGTATCCCAGGAAAACACAACATCATTGGCTTTCACACATCGCAAAGAAGAAGGTGGTCCTAGCATGAAGCTGGGGAAGAAACAAGAGGGGGAGAAGAGCCCCCAGATCTCTTTCAAAGTCGACATCCTCTTGGGGGGGCGGGTGCACACATGGTGGACCTAGGTTCCCCATAGGTGTTTTCCTGCTGGCCCCAAACATGCTACCCTTTGCCTCTCCAGCCGGGATCCAATGGAGGCAACAGGGAAAGACGGTCTCTTACTTCCAGGCATTGGGACAAAAAGAGGACCCAGATGTGGACCCTCACTCCAGTTAACCAATCGACAGGGAAAGGGATGCGTGAAATCTAGGAGCAGGAGCTATTTTGAAGTGTTCCCATGGTTACAGCTGCCATGGAAATCAGTTTCTTCTCTGGGATTTTCAAAGGCCTGGGAGCTCAGCTTCAATCATGGCTTAAAGAAGGAGAACAAAGGTAGAACACGGACAAGGACTGCTTCCTTTATTCAAAGTTTCAAAGGTTCCAAATTGGGGTGACTGGGGGAAGGGCTCGGGCACCACCGCCAACTGTAATGTCAGAGGCTTCCTCTCAGACTAGCCCAGCAGGTGATGGGATCGATCCTCTGTGATCCACAGAGGAACTCACGGTTTCTAGACCCAGGCAGGGCAGATTGATCTTTCTAAAGCATACACGGAATCAGGTCACTCTTCTGTGTAAAATCATTCGGTGGCTCCCCACTAGCTTTCAGGCAAAACCCTTCATCTCTGCAGCGGTCGGGTCTGGGCGTTCCTGTTCTGCCTCATCTCCTGCACTGTCTGCCTTGTTCCCCAGCCTGGTTTACAGCCCCTCACTTGAGCTAAGCTCTTTACTGCTCTGGGGCCTTTGCACCTGCTGCAGCTGCTCCCGTGGATGCTAAGAAGCAGAGCAGGGGCCTGGTTCAGAGCCGGGCACGTGCATTCAGCAGACATGGTGGGTGTGGATCCAGGCAAGCAGTGGCTGCCTGGTCCGCCTGAAAGCGGAGGACCTGCGAGGATGCCGGAGCTAAAGGGACAGCACGGGTCCCATGTGAGAGCATGAAGGTGGCATGCTACTCCTGACACGTTAGGAAGGAAGCCCCTAGTTCACTCCAGCTCCTTCCTGTTCACTCAGGAGAGGGAGGCCCCACCACGTGCAGCCCGCGGCAACCCAGGTCTTAGCACCTAGCCCAGTCCCCACACCTCCCCATGTTACGCTGGGCCTCAGTGCCTTGGTGCTGCACCCAGGGCACTCTTGCTGTGGAGTGGCTCAAGCCCTCCTGCTGTCCTGGACCAGGCTCTGGGCTAAAGGAGCAAGCAGGTGCTGGCTGAGGTCCTTGTCCTGTTCTCCACCCAAGAGCTTCAGGCAGGACTGGCTGGAGGGCAGCGTGGCCTTCAGTCACGGCCAGAGCGGCAGCTGCTCATGTGCTCTCAGGGGCACCGAGTGTGATGTGCTCTCCCACTCTCCATTCCTGGGGGGCTTGACAGTAATCCTGAGGCATGTGCGTCCCAGGGGGCGCATTCTGGAAGCACACAGCCATTGAGAAGCTTTTCTCTAACCGGTAAATTAAGTCTATAATACAGAAATATGGTTTCTCTGTGTCCTAATTCATACTCCATCAAATATTCTCCTTCTAACTGCAATATAACTATCACGCTCAAGAAAATTAACATTTCTATAATGCCAAGTCTGATATATAGTCCATCTTCCAATTTCCTTAATTACACCAATAATGTTCAAAAAACTCAAACTGCAGATGAAAAGGCCCTCGTGGCTGCATCCGGGGAAGCAGGAGTAGCGCCACTCTCTAGGCAGCGACGCCATCGTACTGCTGCCACGGTTGCCCCGGAAATGCCGGCTGGCCCTGCGTTAGACTTGCACCTGGGGTGGCACGAGGCATCCTAGCCGATCGCCTGTGCGATCACTTCATAACTATTTCTGGGTAGCTTTGAAAGCTAAGACGCACTAAACAAACTCAGAGGCAAGTCGCCCAGAGTGTCGTGGCAAGAGATTACACTGGGGCAGTTCTTCTAAGGTCAGGTAAATTATCACCGGAAACCGGATGGGGCGGTCACAACTTTGAAAGCAAAATCACCCTAGGCCAGTTGGAGGAAGCTCACAAACTAACACAAAAGTATTTTTTAGAAAGCCAGCTATTGAGCAAAGAAAAGGGGAGGGGGGCCTGATTATGAAGACAGAGACATACAACTTGGATCACATTTTCTTCAGAAATTATTTTGACCTTCCCTTCCTAGCCTGGGAATTAGAAAAACCTAATTAAAAGTCGCTGTTGAGATCTCAGTTCAAGTGATGGTAAATATGCCTTTATATTTTCTAGAACAAAATGTTTTATTTTTCAGAGACAACCATCTTACACTATGGATTCTTTCTTTCCTTTTCAAGTGAATGATGTTAAAATGATTTTTCTCAGATATCATATTTTTTCATCTTAAATAGCTACAGCAGGGGTGAGCACTAGAAGAAAAAAGAAACTACCCGCTGCAGCAGAACACAAAGATTATAAGGAAATAACTGCAGGGCTTGAAGAGCCCTAGCTAAGACGAGGCTCCACCCCTACCAGAAAACATCATTAACGCGCAGCATCCACTAAGCCTTTAGAGGTTCCAACCCCAAGGTGGAACCATCGCCAGGTGACCATGGACAGGCCCCGCCCAGACACGCCCTTGGGCACGCCCCTCCCTGCCGCATGCCCCTTCTGGACACGCCCCTACACACCCACATGGGCACGCCCTCTTAGACAGGCCCCGCCCAGACACGCCCTTCCCTGGGTAAACTCCGCCCTGAGGCAGAACAAGCACTTGGAAGACCACAAGTGTGCTAAACAGCTTCCTTCCTTAGCTTTTATGATTCAGTTTGTGGCAGGCACCTCCTAAACCTACAGACCTTACCTGGTCCAGTGCCAGCCATTTGGTTCCGGAGGAACCCGGCAGTCACCCTCTGCTTTGCTTTTATCTTTGGCTGTTTGCGCTCCCTAGGTGGCCTCAGGGGCAATGGTGGGCACCGGATGGGTCAACCACCCTCGTACAACTGCGCAAAGCCGGGCAGCCCTCGCACTGGGACCAGGCCCACTCAGGTCTCGCGCTGCCGACGCCCCCGCCTGGAGCAGTCCATACCCGTACCTGAGCCACCCAATAATATCTCCTGCAGAGAGTGCTCATTGGTGCACACAGATGGAGGGTCCCCTCGGGGACAAGGGCGGGCATGCTGTTCCTAGAACCAAGCCTTTCAGTCCGGGGGTCAACCTCAAGTCCCCCTGTAGGCTTTTATCTTTGCTTCCTCTTCTACACAATCTACAAAGAAGGTCCCTCTCTCTTACCTGAAAGGGGCTTCAGGTAAGAACCCCAAGCCACCGCCATGCCCACATCACTGCGCCCATCGCAGCCCTGTCTTCACCCCTCACCCAGGGCTCCATCTTGCCCACTACAGCCCCCCATCACGCCCTTGCTCCTCCTTTGGCTCCTCACGTTGGCCCTGGACACCGTCAGACCCTCCACTGTCCTAGCCCCGAGGGACCTCGCCCTGCCAGGGTGCTGTTACTCAGTGCCCTGACACCTGTCCTGCCAGCCCTCTTCTGTCCTTCCCTCCCGTGCCCTGGTGCCAGCTCAGGGTCCTAGCTCATACGTGGGAACCTCGCCCTGCTCCCTGAAACCAAGACCCTTCCCACGGGTGGAGCTCTCTCCCCCTCCTCCTGGCCAGCCGCTTCCTTTGTAGAGTAAGTTCATGCTGTTCCTTCAAAGCCAGCCTTAAGGATAACGCTTTCTATCACCCATCTCTAACCAGGAGCTGCATCCTGCTGTCTCATGAGCACCAGGCCCGGCCTATCACACTACCCTGGGGACTCCCCTCAGACTCCCAGCAGCTCTTGCAGGCAGCCACACCTGCAGCCCCACCCAACAGATAAGGACAGACACAGATGCTTAGAGACACTGAATGAAGTCGCTGCCCACAGCCCAAGCCAACGTGGAAGCACGTGTCTGCATCCCAGCCGGGAGGCTGAGCTGGGCGGACTGGGAGCTCGGACAGGCTGGGGACGGGGCTCGGTGTGAGGCCCTTGGTTCACTCATCATTACTGACGGGGCAGAGGCAGCACTAAGGAGAGGAGCGGGGCAGTAGCCCGGGCACTTGCACCCCTGAGTCCAGGCTTTAGGGCTGAACCAGGGCTCCAAAATGCTCTTAACGATACAGAAGGCCCTTAGCGGCGGCACAAGGCAGGGAGCGAATAGCCAAGGAACTGTGAGAAGAAGTCCGAGAGGCCACTGTCAGATCCCGGTGCGGGGCCACAGGACAGTTTCCTGGGTAGGTCCTGGGGAGTCCTGGTGTCCCCCTCCTTCCCTCCCGCTCAAGCATGGCCAGGAGGGCCCCGGAGAAAGCATTGCAGCTGCAGTGGGTGGGGCCGTCCTGGGTGTTCCGGTGTTGGCCGTCGGGAGGAGGAGGCCCTAGTGGGAAAAGGCGAGACACCCATGTCCCAGAGGGGCACCACGGGCCCTGCATGACACCCAGAGGTGCAATGGCCAGCTGTCCGCTCACCAGGACACAAGCCCCGCACCACCGAAGGAGGGGATGCAGCTGGCTCACCCTTGAGGAGGCTCAGTCCCTGGCTGCCCGGCTCCGAGGCTGGGACAGCACAGGGAAGGCGGGGCCAAGACAAAGACGCTCCGTTCACAGTGGCCGGAAGCAGAGTGCGGGGCAGGGCCAAAGAGGAAAGGCCCGAGCCTGACACACACCCCAGGCCACGCCACCATGTGTCACCACGACCCCCCTCCCCAGGCACCCTGGGAAGCACTTTAGCAAGCTGCTGGGTGGCTTCCACGCCAAGTGAGCTGGGAATTAAGCCTAGCTACCCTGGTCCCGCAGCTCCCTCACCCTGAGGGCCAGCTGCGGCCCCCATCTCCTTGGACACCCCCTACTGCCAGCTTCTCGGGAGGCCATGCCCCGTCTCCAAGGAGAATAAGAACAAATCCCATCAGGCTGGAAGAAAAGCAGCCCCACCAGAACAGCTATTCAAGTCTCTTCTAAAATTTGATGTAAGGGGGCATCTGGCTCGGATTCCCCTTCTGTCCCTCTCTCAGACAGAAGCGTCTTTCCCCCAGTAAACATTCTGCTCTTAAAAAAATAAAAATAAAAAATAAAATTCGATGCCATACAGGATGTCTCCCTCATGTATTGGCATATGGCCTGTGTGTACATACACTTAGTATGCAGTGCATGTTCTCCAGTTGAGAGGCTAGCCATAATGCACACGGCATGTCCTCTGTTACATGTCCACAATGTATGTACGCCATGTGTATATGTACAGCAGATATACACTCACATACAGCACGAGTGCTGTGACACAAGCGGACACACACCGTGGCACACGTGGCCTCACACAGCTGAGCACCTAGGGTTGCGCCTACCCATCCGTGGCGTGTCAGACCAAGCACCACGCCTAGTAACTACCGCCATGAGGCAGGGGTGAGCTTCAGGACCGTGGGCGCAGCTGCCAGGTGACATGAGGGTGCCCGGGGTTTTCACTGGGGACAAAGCTGCAGGAGGATGCCACGGTTCACCCGGGGTTACTAGACACAAAGACACAAATGTCTCCCCTTCAGCTCCAGGTCGTGCTGAACTTTTGTCCTGGCCCTGGCCAAACTTTCCACCGCATCTTCTCCGCCTTCTCCTGTGCCTCCTCCTCCTCCTCTTCCTCCTCCTTTCTCTCCCTCCTCCTGTTTCCCTCCTCCTTCTCCTGTCTCTCTTCTTTTTCCTGCTCCTCCTCTTTCCCCTCCACCCCTCTTCCTCTTGTTCCTTCTCCTCTCTCCTCCTGCTCCCCCTCCTCCATGACTTTCTGCTCCTCCTCCTGCTCCCCCTCCTCCTCTCCTTCCTCCTCCTCTCCTCTTCCTCCTCCTCCTTTCTCTTCTTGCTCCTCCTCTTCTTCCTGCTCCTCCTCCCTTCCCTCCACCCACTCATCCTCCTTTCCCTCCTCCTCCTCCTCTCTCCTCCTGCTCCCCGCCCTCCATGGCCTGCCGCTCCTCCTCACGCTGGGTTCCCTTTGGCCCAGAAGGCTCTTCCTCTTGGCCTTCGGGTCCCCTGCCCCTGCAAGCCTGAAGTCTGGTGGCTGATACCGCAGCCCCCGGGTCCTCCTTTTGCCTGGTTTCTCCTTCCATCTTCATGTTTAACTCATCTTCAGAGTCACGTTTTCAGGCAGGCTACGAACAACTGCTCTGAATGTCCTCAGTAGCTGACAATAGATTGAAGCACAGTGCAGGCCTTTTGAGTCCTGCTTCACATGAGCACAGCCCCTCCCCTGAGGACGCCATCCAGCAAGGTAAGGGTGTCTGCGCCAGTCTCCGCTCTTCTCCTGGTTGGAAGGAGAGGGTGGCAAGAGCCCTGGCAGCAGGGTGCCAGCCTAGGATCTGAGCAGAGGGCCAGCCGAGCCCAGTGAAGTTCTTGCTCCCTCACGGATACAGTGAAGATGAGGACTCTTTTTAAAAAAATCTCACTGCTTCCCACAGGCCAGGTACCAGGCCAAGCGCTCTCCTTCTGACACCGCTACTGCCTTCTGGGAAACCTGCCAGGTTTTGGTGTTCCCATTTCACAGATGAAGAAACTGAGAAACAGAGACAGAGGTGAGCTGCCCAGCTGAGACAGCTGGGCAACAGGGATCAAGACTCGAGCCTGAGCCCAGTGTCCGACCCTGTGGACCCAGAAGCTAAGGTCTCAGGAGATACTGTGTTCCAGCCGCTGCCCTACTTCTTTCTTTCTTTCTTTCTTCCTTCCTTCCTTCCTTTCTTTCTTTCTTTCTTTCTTTCTTTCTTTCTTTCTTCCTTCCTTCCTTCCTTCCTTCCTTCCTTCCCTCCTTCCTTCCTTTCTCTCTCTCTCTCTCTCTCTCCTCTCTTTCTTTCTTATTACTTTTACTAAGAAATAACAATGTATAACAATCGGACAGTTTCAAAACACGTTAATCGTACATTTCAATATTTGATACAATACATATGGTTGTCCTCTTATTAGTTATATAGAGCACAGGGTGTAGATGTGATACTTTTTAAAATCACTGTTGGTACAGCCAAATTTCTTCTCATTGAACTAAGAGAAAGTGGCTATATACATAATCCAATGTTTGATAAATGCAGTGGGTTACTGGTAAAACTGGCAATGTTGGAAGCTGTTGATTTAAACCTTTTACAGCTCAGCATTCTAATCTAGCTTTATGTTTTATGTGTAGTGGTTAAACTTTTCTGCTGGGTGGTTAAGGGCAGGTTTAAGCATGACCTGGATAATTTTTGTATCTCTCAAAGTCAGTGAAATCCCCTCAGGATTTACTCTGGAACCATGTACAGTGTTTTGTAGAACTGTTGTCAGTGTCAGCCATTTGGATGAGTCACGGCCATTGCTTGACCAATTTGCTTTCTGTGAAAGCCTGAGAGAATGTTTTCTCTCTAGGTGATGCTCCTTAGGCACACTATACATCATTAATCCCTTGCCTCTGTGGCCCTTCAATCTCCTTGAACAGAAACCACTGAGTTTTAGGATGTTACAGCACAAGTTCTCTTACATCCTGAGTCCTCACTGACCTTGAAGGGCGAGGGCCAAAGTACTGGCTATCCTTGTAGCCCTTCTTTTTCTCTAATTTTTAGTCTGTAAACTTATATTCTTAACCCACCAGAAGAAAAGCTTAGTGATACTATTACTACAACATAGGTACTTGAACATGACATCATTGTCTTTCTGAGTATCAAACATCTTAGACTTAACTTGGGACTGGCATTTTCTATAAATCATTGACATTCTAATAAATCTCTATAGAATTAATAAAAGCAGTTACACATTACTACACATTTAAAAATCTAAGTATATACAAAATTGAAGCTGGTCAAGCCTATGGCATTTTCCTAGTCTCTTACTCTCATTTAATACCCTCTTTTGTTTTCTTGTAAACCAACTATTTACCTGAGAGAGAGTATAGCAGTAACTGAAATTACATTAGAAGCAGCACACATCTCAAAGACCAGAGTGGCAGGCATTCCAAGCATATTTTTACTGTTATACATTGTTATCCTCAGTGTCAAAATCAAGCCTACAAATACATGAATAAATGCTCCACTTCACTAGCCATTCATGAAATGCAAATTCAAACAGCACTTAGATACCATCTCACGCCAGGAAGAATGCCTTTCATAAAGAAATCAACCAACACCAAATGTTGGAGAGGCTGTGGGGAAAAAGGAACCCTTCTCCAATGCTAGTGGGAATGCAGACTGGTACAATCATCATGGAAAGCAGTGTGGAGGCTCCTTAAGAAACTAGAGCTGGAAATCCAATTCAACCCAGTTATCCCCCTACTGGGAATTTTCCCAGAAGAACTGAAAACATCATACCGTAGTGATATCTGTGCACCTATGTTTATAGCAGCCCAATTTGTAATAGTCAAATCTTGGAAACAACCAAAATGCCCATCATCTGAAGAATGGCTGAAAAAGATGTGGTATTTTTATACAATGGAATATTACTCAGCTATAAAGAATGATAAACTAGAAAACTTCATATATAAATGGATGTATCTTGAATGTATATTCATAAGGGAAATAAACTAGACCTACATGTGTAAATATCGTATAGTATCCTTAGTGTATAAGATCTCAAAAGAAGAAATAAAGATGGAGAGGCATAACACAACTCACTGGGAATCAAGGAGACGTAAGTGTTTGTCTTAGTTACTTTTTGCTCGTTGCTGGGACAAATACCCGACACTCAAAATGAAGGAAGGAAAGGTTTATTTAGCTCACAGTTCGTGGAGGTTTCAGTCCATATTGGGCTGGCCCAAGGCTGAGTGGAACAGAGCAGAGAGCATCCGGTTCATGGCGGTGGAACAGCAACAAAATGGCGGCAGAGGCTGCCAACCAACACGGCAGCAGAGCAACAGCAACAGCTAGAGCTCCAGTCTGTCTCTCTGTCTCTCTTTATATTACATTCAGGCTCTCCGCCTTAGCTCCCGCCCTAGGCTACACCCATAATCCCAGAAGTACTTCCACCCATAATCCCATCAGTACTAAAACCTATAATCCCAGGGATCATGGATCAAGTCTCAAACTCT